>PVKA01006589.1:0-82735 GCA_004027165.1 Ctenomys sociabilis | reverse complement strand
CTTTTCCATTGATGTCTGGAGAGTGAATATTCTGAGTAAAACAATAGGCAGTTTGCTGACGTGCTTACTGCATCATTATTTGACTCAAAATTCTTTAGTATCTGCAGAAGGCCTGAACACCTTGCAAGGGTCTGGCTTCCAATAGCCCAGAGTGAAGGCACTCAGGTAGGTTCGATGCCTCTCCAAAGTGTCCCCTGGGAGCTGAGTCCACAGGGACAGTTCTTAGTTGTGGAGGGAGAGCTCAGAGAGCTGAGAAAAAAGATAGGAATGCAACTGTGAAGCAAAGAAAGAGACAGAAGATAAGATGTTGGGGATGCTGGTACAGGGAAAGAATAACAATTACAGACCCCCGGTGGTGTGCGCCAGAGCTAGTAGGGCTCCTCATTTGTGTTTTGGATGAAGACAGTGAAGCCAGAGATGCTAAGTGACTTCCAAACACACAAAATGGAGCTCCTCAGTGCTGGGGGACCTTCTGTTGGAATGTGACCACAGGTCCTGGGAACTTCAGAAGGCTCGCTTCCTGAATAAACCCCGTGCTGGCTACTGGGGCCCAGGTGGACCCTTGGGGATGACTACGTGGATAAGCAGTAAGCGGATAATACCTATGTTTTCCAGAACGTCCTCCACCAGCACTCAGCACCTCTCTAATCTTTACCTGGCCATGCCTATTGTGGGAAAGGCTCCCTTCAGAATGAGCTAATGGACCCTCCTGTCCAGACCCAGCTGTACATCTTAAAGGCAGCATGGGTAAAAACACTGTCCCCTCACATACAGCACATAGGACAGTTCACAGAGCACTTGCTCCTCCCCTTCTCTCCTTCTCCTCCTCCTTCTCCTCTCCCTGGAGGTGATGTTGGACCCTGTTCAGGCAGAAGGCCCTGGCCTACAAAGGGTTAATTCCTACACCCAGTGAGAAGCTGAAGCTGGGCGAAAGGAGTTCTGGCAAGCTCAGTCAGAGGGGAGAGAGCAGAGCTGGAGTAAGCACGCCTCAGGTTTGTCCTGGCCACGTGATACCACGTATTTGTAAACTTTAGCTCACTGACACTGTGTATGGATCATGATCAGAGATCTTTTGACTTTTTTTTAGGTTCTTTCAAGATTTGCATAAATGTTTTGGACACAGGAATTCATCTTATTGCCAATAACCCATCCATGCACTTTGGATCATTTTCAACACCACCATGGGTTAAGTCTTCTACAGCTTCTGCTCACAAGAGCCAGCTTTGCCACTGGAGCCACCAGGGTAGAGTCTCACACTCTTCACATTGGTTTTGCACAACCAGTCTCTGGTTCTGAACACAAGACCAGCCTCACTTGACCCAGATGTTGGGCAGCGGATTTTCTCTCTCCGGACCAGCCTACTAAAGGTCACCCACTCATTCCCCGTGAGCTGTGTCACATGAGGGTCTGGAGGAGGTTCACAGATCATTCCCTGCCGGGACCATCTGCTGCTCACAAGAATCAGGGTGAAATCTGCTGACACCAGCAACAGTAGCCAGAAGCTTCAAAAAGCTACTCTGAGGAGGAGTGAAGAACGGCCAAGCCTGGTGGTCCTACCCAGGCCTGCCCAGCCTGACCACGTCCCAAAGGCCCCTGCTCTCTGAGTGTAGGGCTGTAGTTTTTAAGCTTTTAGGGTCCAACAGGCCCTGAAGCAGGCCCCTGGACCTTCTCTGCAACCTTGCAGCCCACACACATGGCTGATGTCTGATGCTCACTCTGAACTCTGGCCCTGCTCATCCTTGAGCCAAGATGCAACCACAACCCCCTGCAGCCCCACATCGGCTAAGCGGACTAACCTCCCACTGGTTCTATTCTCAGCTGTCAGCACTGCTGTCATTTATCAAGTGTCTGATTGCATGGCTGTGTGCCAGGTGAGGCGATGGAGGAATACAGAACATAGGCTGCCCTGCTCACCATGGCAGCCCACAGAGCCAGACTGGCTCTGTGCTCTATCCATATGACCTGTGTGCTCCCAGAAGGACTGTGGGCTGTACTTACTTCTCAAATGTACAATGGGGTTCACCAGTGCATCACTGGAGAAGGGCCCACTGCGGGGAATGCCAGTGGGTGGAGGAGACTCACAGCCCACAGGCAGGAGGCTTAGGCTCTGCCCCTCCCCACCCAGAGGCTCATGAGCTTCAGGTGCTAGTTCACCTCTACTGCCCCTGTGGGGTGCTGGTAATAACTTACTCATTTAGACCTGGCCAGAAGAATTCAGAACACATGGTATTTAGCACTGGAAGCAGTCCCAGAGATCATCCAGATGGTTTCCAGAACTTGGGATCTTTAGGGAAAATCAGTCGAAACACATGGCCACCTTAGACTTTCCATCGAATGAGTGACAGCACAAAGGATGTTTAACAAGAATGACGATGCACCTCAATGAGACTGAATGGCCAACAGCTGGGAGGCTGATAGAGGGAAGGTTTGCTGCTCACCGTCTGGGTCGGGGCAAGGCTGGGACTGGAGTGAGGTCTCCGCATCCTGTGCTATGTCCTGCTTCTAAGAACTTGGCTTCTACGAATTCCCAGGATGGGCTGGGCTTGAGTCAGGATAGTCTCTCGGGTCTGGTAGGGATTGGACCACTGTCCTCATCTTCCTCCTGCACCAGGGAGCCACAGGTGCTGCAGTCTGAGTCCACGCCTTCTCGGTGCTCAGGGACAGCATGTGTATTGCATCCTGCCCCTTCCATCCTCCCTGAACAGTAAGAAACCACCAAGCTTCTTCTCTGCCACTAACCATTAACTTGGATCAAAGTGGCTCAATTCTGGTCCCCATCTTCAAAGCAGGGGGAAGGCTGGACTCTGAGGAGGCTTCTGGGTCATTGACAGTGCCTCAGGCTTGGAGGAAAACAGGGATAAGACCTAGCCTACACTCCCCCACTCCCTGGGGCCCGGAGAAACGGTGCGTAGATGAGGTCTTATAATAACCATGTTTCTAGTTGTGTATTTGATGCTTTGACACCTGGGCCCTTTTCAACCCTGGAAAGAACGCTATTTTGGAGTTAGGCAATTCCTGATAACATGCCTTTTTATGCAAACCAGTGAATCCAGAGCTTATACTCTCCACCACCTCCTTGGGGAGACTGTCATACTGTGGGCCACTATTTACCTGCTCTAAGCACCCCAGAGCCAGGCTCCAGACCCCTTGGTCCCCAGAACCAGCTGGAATTATTCACATCACTCAGTCCTATACTTACTTAGCCTACCTCACTAGTCCCTTCCCATAGAAATTACATAAAGGATTGATCCACTGGCTGCTTCCCTATGTGGCTCACATGGCAGGGGGTCCCTGTTTCTAGGGATCTGTGAGTACAAACTCCTTCCCCATTGTGGGTGTCTAATGTACCTGTCTAAAGCAGATCCCAGGCGTGCCCAACACAGGCCTGCCATGGTCTGAACCTTTCAGCTTAAAGAAGGGTCCAGATCCCTTCCTGCCTATCTCTTGTGAGCTGGGCACAATTGCCAGGGCCTACATACAAATGAGAGAGGTCTGGAAGCCCTGACTGAGCAGCCTCCACCCTTCCTGCTCCTCGGCCTCAGCCCCCAGGCCTTTCTACCTGCCAGGAACGCTCCTCAAGCCTGCCTGTGCCTAGCTGGATCTCTGCTGGACTTCCACCCTCTGGGGGCTACACAAGGGGTTCCATTGCTTCTCATGTGATATCCCTTCAGTTCTTTCAAAGCAGCAGCTCTGGGTTCCCTGGAGGTTTTTCTTCTCCCACCCACACTTCTAGTTCTCTCACTGTGCTCAGAATGGGAGCAGGGTGATTTTCACAATTCTGTGACTCTGGAAGATTCCATTCCTAGGCCCATCTCTCAGGGTCTCTCCTGCTTCAAGCCTGACGGAGAGGGAAAGACAGCTGCCTTCCTTAAGACTAACTACTCATAAGACTCCTCATTGACCACTCTACTATTTAACTGACATACAAATGGCAAGCTAAGAGGGGCCACCTGCCTCACTGCCCGTTTGCTGTGACAGCACAGGTTCTGCTAAGACCAGGGAAGGACTGCGGAAGGGGGAAGCCCAGGCTCAACGTGGCTGGTGGTGATGACGCCTGTGCTCACACAACCACTTCCAGTCTTGCTTAAGAATCTAGAAATTCAGACTTGTCATATGCACCCTTGAATTTGTAAATGTTAGCACAAGTTTACAAAGCATGATGTAAACTCTCAGCACATGGATCTTTGGACTGGATCAAGCCCTGGTGGTCTGTACCCCCTGTCCCAAGCATAGTCAGGGTCTCTGTTCTCTCTAGCATGGGCTGCTAGCCCAGCCCAGTGAGGCCAGCCCCGCAGCATCTTCAGCTATCCTCCAGGGGCTTTGTCAACTACAGCGGTTCTGACCATTGTTCCCCATAATGATTATGACTACTTGACTGGACGATAGAGCCCAGGCATTTGGTCAGACTTTATGTCTCTCTGGAGTTTGGGTGACATCCGCAACATGTGCTGGAACAAGTGAAGCCCTCTGCCCTCTCCCATGTAGGTGCACCTCATCCCATCAGTGGAAGACGTGAAGACTAAAGGAGACAGTTCCCTGCCTCAGAGCCCTTCAAAGAGGATGCTGGGTTTCTTTTTTCTATTTTCAGTAGCAAACTGTTTGTACAATATCTCACACCTATGTCTTAGACTCTGAGTAACTACTGAAAATACCTATATACAGTATGTTAACTACTGCTATTATTCTATTATTTATTTTGAATTTTTTTTTTTTCTTCTTTAAATGAAATCAAACTGAAACATTCATTCTCCCTGGCTAATAAGCCCACCAGTTTTCAGAGTAGAGTTCACGCCATCAGGCCTCCTGGGGCATCAGCTTGCTAGCTGCAGATCATGGTACAATTCTTTATAACAAATCTCTTTACAGTCCCATTGCTCCTCAAGGAAAATCTGAATACTACATTGCTCTTTAGCAAAAGACCTAAGAAAGAGGTTGAAGATTTTATCAGATGAAAACCTCTTTTTCTGAATCTTTTATTCACTCACACCATATCACTAGTGTGGAATGTAATAGCTACCACCCTCCTTCCTCCCAGATAAGACCTCACCAACTGGGGCTTGCATTTGCAAAGCCGATCATTGTCCAGTTAAGTCTGATTTTCAAGGAAACCTGGCACTCATGGTACACTTCTACGTGACCAGTGTGGTGTTACACACCTACATGTGTAAATTCTCATAGCACCCTGCCCCCCCAGGAGGACCACTGTGCATCTTGGGACACTTGCACATGTGAGACAGGGGCAGTGTCAGCCCTTCCTAGGCAGGGAGCCCACTCCTGGACAGTACTTGGTGTTCAAAAATGCCCGACACACAAGACGCAACTAGAGGAAGGAACTGTCCTCTGAGAGCTGTGCTGTTGACCCTCATGTTACAGATGGAGTCGGAGGTCACAGGGCTATGAGCTAACAGAACCAAGACATTACAGGGTCCAGTTCAGGGCTGAACTCACACTGTTTACCGCAAATCCCCTTCCAGTGAGCACAGAAGGGCCAGGTCCTCCTCTGAGGTGTGACCTGGACATTCATACCTCCAATTCTCTAGGCCATTGGCAATGCCCCAAATGCCACACCTTCACAGCACAGCAAGGCCCAGCCCAGCCCTGGACTGACAGCTCTGCAGCTGAGCTGTCTACTGAGGTTTCTAAAGACTAATTTGGGAGCCTACCCATGGTTTCGCCTTTATAAATAAGACAAAACCAAGCGGGGAAACCCACCACAGGAGCCCCAGATCGCCTTCTTTTCTCAGAATTGTTTTCAGGTATCAGAGGAGTCCTGCAGGTTGGATGCCTGACTGAGAAGCGAGACCACAGGGCAAGATGACGCTGACCGCTGCTGGCTGGGTGGGAAGGTTCTCAGGCACTGTGCCCAGCTTCTTGCACTCTGTGTTGTGCTCAGTCCCTGCAGTCAAGCTGAGGAGGAGGCAGTGGACACAGGACTGGCATGAGTGGAAGTGCGCACGCCCCTCCCAAGACCCCTGGGAGCCCGGGCAGCGCAGGTCATCAGTGGGGCTCTTTGGTGCCCCATCTAAGCTGGTAGAGGGTGGACCCACTCTTACCTTCCTTGACTTCAATCTGTAATACAGTCAATCGTCCCTAATCCAAACCTCCAAAATCTGAAATGCTCTAAAATCTGAAACATTTGGATCCCTGACATGACACCACAAGCAGGACGCTTCGTTTCTGGCCTGGCATGAGAGACCACTGTGAAAATGCAGATATGCTAGAAACAGTGCATGCAACCACTTTCAGGTTGGGTGTATAATGTGTACATGAAACATAAAGAAGCTTCAATTTCACACCAGGGTCTCAGCCTCAAGGTATCACATCATATGCCTGCAAATATACATGCCCCCAAACTTGTGATCCTAAGCATTTCAGGTAAGGGTTGTATTGCTTGACACTGAGCTTTTGAGGTCAGAATGCCAGTGCTCCAGGCTCAGCACAGGGCCTGGCCATGGCGGAGCCCCTGCAGGCCTCTAGGAAGGGCCTGTGTGACTCCAGGGTGGAGGAAGGAGTGCTATGGGACACGCACTATGAAGAAGAGGTCCTAGCACAAGGCCCTGCAGGAGAGGAAGTAGGGGTTGGCAAGCACTGGAACGAGGCTCCTTTCCTCTTTTATCCCCATGCCACAGCTCTGTTTATTCTGAGAAGCAACCAGCTGCAGCTCCAAAATAGCTATGCTCAGAAAGGCCTCTAATGATAGAGAACAAGCCAAGCTCAGAACAGCCATTCCCAGGGTGGGAGCACCAAGAGGCCAGAGAAGGGGACCCTCTTGAGGGCTTTCCCTTCCTGCCTGCTGCCCCTCCTCTTCCCTGCAGCCCAAGGAAACATGGCGCCCTCTTTCCAGGGCCCAGGGAGCAGAGTATGGCCCTCTGTAGTCCCCATGGGATGGGTGGCTTTCTTCTCCCTGGACCTTGGTGTCCTTTCCAAACAGTGTTACCACGAAAAGCAGAGATAAAGAGATGACCCAATGGAACCAGAGGGCATGCTGGCAATCTGAGCTGAGAGTGCATGGGATGTGGCACAGTGTAGGTGCCCAGGGTTAGGCCAGGTGGACTTAAGCAGGCAGGATTCTTTTCTGAATGACTGATTGCCAAGGGGCCAAGAGTGCTGCAGTGTGGGGAAGAGACCGGACTCAGCTCCAGCTACAAGTCACAGCTGGGATTCACAGCCAAAGGCAGGGAGAGGGAATTGGAGATGGGATGGCAACTAGGAGACCCTTGGTGAGGTAACAGTGGGCAGGCCGGGGGTGAATGGACCTGGGCCCGAAGAGGCTTGGGGATGGGGGCTGACTGCAGTTTGGTCAGATGGAAGTCCCTGTGGGTTGAAGAGAAGCAGGAAGTGGTGTGTCTAGGGACACAGCTGTCCTCTCCTGCATCCTACATCCTCCTTCCTCACTCCCAGCACAGGGAAAAACAGTTTCAGGCTCCTTGCACCTGGCAACCAGGCCCTAGAGAGGCCAAACCCACACCCACAGAAGGCCTGGCTGGGCCAGATGTCACAGCTACATCGCTTGGCCCCATGAGAAGCCAAAGAACCGCTGGCAGGAGCTTCCTCAAGGACAAGGATCATGCTTTCAGGGCACTGACTCCAGGTGACTCGAGGGGCAGTCTTCTTCCTGGGACCTGTGGTCTATCTATGTTTCTGCTGAAACAGGTATGTGACCAAAGGGGACACCGGGGCAGGCCCAAACACCTGCATACCTAGCTGCTCAGTCCCAGGGCAGGCCCAAAGGGCCTCCCTGAATAGTATGCTCTGTTCTAGACTTCTTATCGACCTGCCCAGAAGGCCCAGCCTCCAGCTGCCTCCTATGCCTGCTGGAGAGTCTCTCGGGCAGGGTTGGGCCACTCTCAGGGCTCGAGAGCCTGAGGCTGAGGCCTCCCAGGACAGATAGCCCCTGGCGCTGCTTCCAAATAAGTCCACTCTTGCTAAAATACATCTCAATATTTGCTGCCCTCTTTTGGCATTTCTTTTTCTTCTGTTTCAATCCAGAGAACCTCCCAAAATGGAAGAGCCCCAGAGCTTTCTAGAAGCCTACAAACCTTGTTTTCAGCTCCGCCCGCCTCTCCACACAGCGTGCACATGCCAAGCAAGGCTGGGTGCAGCCTGCCATGGCCTGTCTGATCGCTCCTCCCCACTCTGCTTCCTGGGCTCACCGTTCCCTGCTGTTCACATCTCTCCCCCACCCAGCAGAGCCGCCTCCTCACCACGGAGACACAGAAGCGCTGCGGCAGATGACCCAGGACACACTTGGAACCACGAGCTGCAGGACCAGTCCTCTCCCAGCCTCTATTCTGAGTTCTCGGAAGTTGCTCAGGAGACTTCCTGCCCTCTGAGTGATAAGGTTTGGTCATAAGAAATTTGCATATTGCAAAGACTAACCCGGCCCCAGAGCCTACTCAGGAAATACCTGTCTTCATATGAGAGATTAGGCAGCAAGGGAGAACTCAGGGACTTAGAAATAACTGCTGTGCCCCAATGCCCACTTTCCCCATGGCCTCGGGTCCTGTAAAACTTGGAACTGACTGGGATGAGGCCAGTGGAGAGACTTTCTCAATTCAGTTTGGGTAAAGACCATGAGCACCCAGGTCTACAAGTTGAGGGGTAAACTAGAATATCAGAAAACTTAAGTATCTGAGCATGGGCAAGTTGTCAAAGGCCTGTTCTAAGGGGAAGCCCTGACCAATACAGGGTGAAAGATGCAGGAAAGGGAAGGTGTGGAGAGTGGGCAGAAGGGAAACTCAGCTAATTCATGGGTCAGGCATGGGGTGGAGGCTCCTGAGAGTGACTGTTTCAGTCCAACTAAAGGACCGTGATTCACCTCTTCAGGCTTCAGAATTCCTATCGATCACTGTGGATCGCAGGAATTAGAATATTGGGCCAGTTATTGACCTACTTAATAAAGAAACCCCATGGGACCATGGTTTAGCACAGGGAAAAAGACATTCAGGACTGCCCTGGGAGTGACCAGTTACTCACTGTCTTATCTCCCATCTGTATCTTCTGAGGATCAGCTTTGTAACAGGAAGATAAATTACCAAAGCTGCCTCAGTGATCCCCATCCCCAGGGTCATCTCAAGCCTTCTCATTAGGTGATGCTTTTGGCTTCAAGGAGTACCACAGGCTATTAGTAACGGTAACCTTCAGATAATAAATATTTATGAGGTACTTTTAATGTGCCAGTGACAAACATTAACACATCAACTCCTAAAAGCAAAGCATGGAGGTTGGTACTATTATTCTCCTGCTATGTTATATATAGGGAAACTCAGGCAGGGGAGATTAACTTTCTCAATATCACAGAACCAGGAAATGGCTCTGTCTTTAACCCCTACACTGCAGTCTCAAGGAAACCTATAGGACTTCTTCACAGGTAGAGAACAGGATGCTAGGGTGAGGGCAGGGCTCACTTTGTCCCTGAGCTGTCTTGAGGCTGAGATGCTCACGACAGTGACAGCCCAGAGTCCCTGCCCAGTGGGCAGACAAGGCAGAGAGTGCAAAGACCAGGGAGAGATGACCCAGAAACTTCTGCGGAGTGAGTGGGGTAAACATCTCACCACATGATAGCACATGACACAGTGAAGTGAGTGCAGGAGGGGGGCAAACGAAATCAAACACGAGAGCCACACAAGTGACAAAGCCATCGAGGATGGACAGGTCTGTGCAGAGGAGGAAGCGCTGCCAGTGAGACTTCCAGTGGGCGTAGATAAGGAGACTGGGAGGGCTAGGACATAGGAGGGACTCAGCCACAAGTGCGGTATTATAAAGGTGGCTCCAGGCATGGGGTGGATATATACAGAAGAAGAAGATAAGGAGCAAATACATCAATTAAGGCAAGCACAGTCTGGCCCAGGAAGCAATGCTAAGGAAAAAGGAAGGGCAGATGAAGGGAGATGTCCCAAGGCGGATCCACAGGACCAACAGCCAAGTGGAAGAGGAGATGCTGTCTGTAGTCTTGTGTAGCCAGAGGGACGAGCCATTCCAGTGGGTGAGGAGGCTGGGCTGCAGGGTTCTGTTTGGGGTGAGGGCCATTTATGGGACGGTGGGAAGAAGCAGGAATGGCAATCATGCCTGCTTCACAATAGCCGGCTCAGTTATGTTCGGTCCCTCCAGCACTGAGTGTGGCATCTCCCTGCCCCATGCTCCATCTCGGCCTGCCCAGGACCCCTGCCCAGCCCACCTCCTCTGCCACCTCTGTTCTGAAGCTTTGCCTCTTGCCCCACAGTAAGCTGAGCTCTTGCTCTCTTTGTGGCCCATCTTAGCTGTCTCTACTCTTGGAGAACATAGGTTTCTCGGAGGCTGAGAATAGGATGAGACAGAGTTTTCCCCCCTCACACTTAGCACAAGGCCTGCACTATTTAGAAGCAGCCATCATTCACCCAGAACTACAAGCCCCTGGGATGTGCTCTTCAGGTGCATGGGCAGTATGGACAGACGGCCTCGGGGGCTGGCCACACACCTGTTACTTTCCAGCCATGGCACAAGCATGCTGCCCACTGTTCCAGGCCTGGTTTCCTCCCCTAAGGAAATGCAGCTGAGGATGATAATGCAGCTGTTTTGGAGCTGTAAAGGTTTAATAACAGGCTGGGGACCCATGAGACAAAGGCAGAGCACCAGGCTCTGGGACTCTTGGCAGCACACAGAGCCCAGGCAGTGGCTGGTCTGTGTGCTCAGAACCCTGGGAGCAGGCGACCTGGCTCTCTAATCTTAGCCCTGCAGCAGTCATGTCTTTACTTCCTCCTCTACAGCGCAAGGGAGAGTCGCTGTGACCCACAGGCCAGTGGGTGGAGAAACGACCAGTGAGAATTCCCGTACACATCTCGAAAAGCCAAGTGGCTGTACCAGCCCAGCACAAGGCAGCTATTTCAGGGGCTTTAGGCAAACACTGTCACATGGGATGCCCTGTAGTGAAGATTTAATACCATGCTGGGGATCCACAAGACAAAGGCAGAGCACCAGGCTCTGAGAGGGGTTCTAAGAAGGGGCCAGGCTAGACCCAATCAGACTCCTGCAGACTCCAATCAGGAGAGCTGTCAGAGATCACATGAGCCGCACTTCAGCCTGCGCAGCCTTTGCCACTTGGCTGCCTTCTGCTTGTATTCCTTTAGTGACAAGGGACTCACTACCTCACAGTTTTGCAGCCTGCTCTGAGCTCTAATAATTACAAAGCCTCCCTTTATAGTCAGCCCAGAAGCACTTTCCTGTGACATCTGGAGTCTGCCCAGCAGACACACACGTGGTGAGACACAATTCACAGCCACCTCCTGGCTTTTGTGTTAGAGAATACCTCAATTGCTCCGCCAGAGCTTTGGTCTAGACTCAGTACCTTCCGAGAGTTCCTGCGAGACGCTTCAGGCCCTCATCTTCATCAGCACTGTCCTTAAGCCTTTGTGTCTGGTGGGAGCTGGCCCAAGACCCCAGTAGTGGTTTGGGGTTGGACAAGAACTGGCCCAAGTCCTAGACTCCACCTTAATGAGGACACTTGGCTAGTGACTCATACCAAGCCTTTTGCATTTTCCATGGTGAGCAGGGAAGGAGTCAATGCAGTCTGAGGAGGATCTGCCTCTGGCACTGGGGTCTCAGAAATTCCCACCCACTCTTGGGTGTCTGTGGTCCCACAGAATGAGGACACTGCTGCACTTAATGGACTTCACTTCCACCCATTGGCTCAGGAGCTCCTGTGGGATGTCTTTCTGAGGCACACTGATGCTGTCTCACCCTGCTCTGGCCCAAGTTGCTCCAAGAGAGGGCCAGCATGGACTGGGGGCGTGGGGTCCCCTTGTTCTCCAATAGGGGCAGACTGCTGCAAAGGGACTTAAGGCCAGAGGGTGCCAGGGTAGCATCAGTGGGGGAATGAACACTGCTGGGGGAGGAGGGAACAGGGTGTTGGCTTGCCACAGGATGCACAGTGGCAGGAAAGAAAGGGTAATAGGGACAGCGTGCAGACAGCAGGACGAGGCGGCCTGTCCTGGTCTCTGCCCCTCCTGCACGTCTCATTAAGCACACAGGAGGCTCTGGTAGGTGTCACCCACAACTGATTCCTAAGCACATGCAGGGGTCCATTCCTTTCCAGTCAGGCTGGGGGAGTAGTGCAGGCAGGGTGGATGTTCTGGTCCAGATATCCCCAGCATGCAGAAATAATATGTACCTGCCATGCTGATAGGGAGTGTCCTGTGAGTCACACCCTGGAAGAGGGGAGCACAGCAGTTTGGCCCCAGGGAGAGTGGGAAAAGGTAGGGGAGAGGGAGATGCTTGAGTGTAGGCTCCTGGCTTTGCCTGGGACTCTGGTAAAATAATCCAGGCTTGCAGCCAGACCTGGATTAGGAAGGCCCTTCGGGGATTGGCCAGCCACTCGTACCCATCGCTCTCGGTAGGACCCAGACTGCCTGTGCCACCATGCAGATCTCCCAGCCAGCTCAGCAGAACGTGAGCACTCAGTGCCCCCCTCCCTATGCCGCATCACAGTGTGGGCTGCCCTGGCCAGGGGTGCTGCAGAGATGAATTTAAAGATAAGAAAAATTCCCAAGGGAGGGTGGATGAGCAGGGAGCTGAGAGGCCCCAGTGGGGTCAATCTGGGTCCAGAGACACAGGGACAGCACCACTGGGCACATAGGGGCTGAGCTCAGTAGCACCCAACACCCCTAAGGGACCTCCTCAGATGCTGGAGATGGAAGGGCCCTTCGGCTCCCCGAGTACAGCCTCCCAATTCCACCAGGTCCGTGGCCATCAGCCTGCCCCATCCGCCCCTGTTTCTAACCTGAAGCAGAGACAGTTGAGCTGTACTCCCAGCCCTGGATTCTTTTGTCTTGAAAAAGCCAAATCCCAGGCACCCTTCCTTTTACCACCCCCTCCCCAAATGGGGTTTGGGGATATAGCTCAGTGTGGACAGTTCATCCCCCATCCCTCCTGGGCCAGTGTACCAGGCCAAAAAGTTTCATTTAAAAAGTAACTGAGGGGGGCTGGGGATATAGCTCAGCAGTCTAAGTGCCTGCCTGTCAATGCAAGGTCCTCAGTTTGATTCCCCATACTGCCTCCCCCAAAAAAAACAATAAAAAAAGGAACTGAGGGCCCTTCCTCTTGCTATTACCTAGAAGAATAAATCCACAAATCTAGACCCTGAAGGCAAAACAGATGCAGTTCTGGGTCCCCACCCCCATCCTATGCATCAAAACACACCAGGGTCAGTGTTCTGTGGAAAGGCCTTTCACATCCTTCTTCTTTTCAGCCCAGCATGTATGGTCACGCTGGGTAGCTCAGTGTTTGGGGGCATCATGCCAGGGGAGTCCTGACGGCTCTCGCCATCTCGTAAAGTCAAATCTTCCTGGGGTCCTGATGCCTGACCACCTGCTGCTTCACCACACCCAAGTGGGAACAAGGCAACAAGGGACAACGCTAGAATGACTCAAGTTCAGAGTGTTGAGTGGGGAGCCACATGGTGCCATAGACCAGCAGGAGCCTGGGATGGATGTCCACGCAGAGTGGTGTTATCAGCCATCAAGGCCTGAGACAGGGATGGAGTGCCGAGAACAAATAGCTGCCTAATCAGAGGTGGGCACGAGACGCACCTTCAGGATCCGAAGAAGCCTGACCTCTAGCTGGGCCCAGCGATGAAAAGAAAGAAAGGGAAAAATTAAAAGCCCAAACCGGTGCCACTCCACTTCCATGTAGTGGGCAATGGTGATGTATGGCTCAGTCAGAGAAAGAGGCAGAACTCTTGAGGGCATTCCACAGTCAAAAGCGCATGAAGAGCTCACCCAGCACCCCGTTCACAGTGACAGCTCACACAGCCCAAGCCAGTCCTGAGCAAGGGGGAGCCGGCTCCTGGACCAGAAGCTGAGAGCTGGAGTTCATAGAATGGTTTAGAATTTGCCTCTTGAGGGCCAGCCAAATAGCTCAACAGAATAAAGCACCTGCAAGCAGGGGCAGGGGCCCAAAGTTGGATCCCCAGGCCTGTCATGCCGGCCCCACCCCCAGGGTGCCCTGAGATGGCAACTGAGACTGGGCGTGGTGGTGCACACCTGTAATTCCAGCACTTGGGAGGCTGTAAACAGGTGGATCACTACGAGTTGGATCAAAAAGTGAGACCCTGAACACCCTGTAGGTCCTTTCCTAAAATACAAAAAAAAAAAAAATTTCCTCGCATGTGTGAGACCCCACACCATGTCGGAGGCCCTAGTTCAATAACCAGCAATAGGAAAAATATCTAGCTATTACTTAAATAGCAACTCAAAGCACATGCATCAGTGGAGAAGTGATGATAATAAAAAGAGGCTCACAGTAAAACACTCTTGACAACAGCATAGGAAATGAGAGCAGAAAGGTTAGGGTAATAGGGTCACGAAGCCCTTCCACTTAGGAGGAGAAGAATGATATTAGCCAATGTTAGGCTTTCAGATATGTGTTAAAATAACAGACATGTAATTTATAGCTTCTAAACCAGGGGAGGAGGAGGAAATAAAACAGTCAGCCTACAGACAGACAAACGTGTGGCAAAAGGCAAAGGCAGAGCACAACCAACACAACATAACCGAAAGGCACTAGATTTGTGAGACACTGTCTTCATCCTTCTTGCACAGCTATACCATAACACCAGAGACTGGGAAGCTCACAAAGAACGTAAATGGATTCCCCCTTTCCATAGCCAGGGCCCGAGCGCCACCCTCTGGTGACCCTCTCCCCGTCCTGTGGCAGCTGGCAAGCTATCCACAAGCGAGCCACACCCACACAGCACATGAAACCTTTGGGGATGTAGCTCAGTGATACAAAACGTGCAAGACCCTGGGCCTGGTCCCTAGGACCACCACAACCAAAAGAAAAAGAAAATAATTTCCCCAGAGGTGTTCATTCCATCACAACCCACAAGGTACCATACTGCAGCATTAGCAAAATCTGCATTAGGAGGAGACACAAAGCATAGCACCAATCTTAATAAATCAAACCTAAACTTAAATTTCCAGCTCCAAGACAAAGACCTTCAGACTTAATTTTTAAAAAAACCCAAGCATAATTTTATAAAAAATAATCCTAAAAGCTTACCACACAAATAGTTGAAATAAGTGGTATAGAAAATATAAACGAGGCAGGTGTTAAATGAAAGAAAGATGATATAGGTATACAAAATAACAATAAAGTTAGGTTTTGAGAAAAACATTAACAACATGATTATAAGGAATGGTGGTGTCAAAAAGAAAAGAAAATCACCAATGAATCAGTCAGAAACTTACATGCAATGAAACCAGAGAATTAAAACTATGAAAGGAAAGGGCTGACCAGATAGGTCAGCAGACTAAAGTGCCTGCTTAGGCAGACGGAGCAGCTGGGGTTTGATCCCCGGCATGCAGTGCGGGCCCCGCCCCCGGGGGTACTGAGACCGCCATGTAGACTGGGGTGCTGGCATGTGCCTGTAATCCCATTTCTTGGGAGGCTGAAAACAGGAGGATCACTATGAGTCTGACCTAGTAGTGAGACTCTATAGACTCCTGTCCTAAATGCATTAAAAAAGAATGAAATGAATATCAACAGACATACAAAATAAAGGGCTGGTTTTCTCCTTCAAAGCATCATGTGGGTGGAATGCTACAGAATGGTGTGGCCCTCAGTGCAACTGAACATACCCTCCTAAGCCGGGTCTTAGCCCTGGGCTCTGCGGGTGGCGTTCAGATGGTTACGAGCAATCTGCACAGGAGGGGAGCAAGACTGAGAGGACGAGGAGAACTGGTGGGGGAAACAGAGCACCCAGCACTTCAGAGTCCACTCAGTGCTGGGAGTGCCACCCCCTGCGGCCGCACAGGAACTTGGAGAGGTTGGCTTAGTCACCCTGACCGCTCCAGTGCCCCAAATGTACAGGAGAAATAAAAGCCTCACCCATATTAAGTAACTTTTGAGAGGTCACATGACAGGTGAGTCACAATGTGCATTGAAACCATCTGGTACAATGTACATCAGGCGAAAGGCTTCTTCACCTGCCATTTCCTGTGTACTATGGAAAGCTATCCCTGGAACAGATTAGACCCTTGACAAACACCTGGTGGATGGGAGGATGGATGGATGCGTGAGTGAGTGAATGAATGGATGAGTGGATTCAGATATAACTCTGGATGCGCGCGTTTCCCTTCATACCAGAGCACCTGCTTTGTTAGCCCACGTAGAGCTCAGCTACCTCACTAGCTGTCCTGATCACATTTTTTATTGCTGAGAAAAGATAACAGTCATTTGAACTTAAAGGAGCCAAGAATTATGTCAGCTCACCGTTGATAGGGGTTTTGGCCCATAGTCAGCTGGTTCCAAAGCAAGGTGATGTCACAGAGGAGAAAGGTCCATGGGGTGGCAAGCAGAAGGCGACGCATAGCAAGCAGCAGCAGCAAAGCAAGCTTCACTTCCCCTTTATCCTGTCCAGGCTATAGACCTTCTGGATGGTGCCAGCCACAACCTGGGTGGGCCCGCCTATTAACCACTTCCAGTACTATGCTAATTCCAAACAGTGGACTGATTTTGAACCACACACCCTTAATCCCCCAGCACCTGCCCTAGATCCAGCCAGCTCCAAAAAGCCCCACCTGAGTGTGAGAGGCCTTGGTGGGACTTGTAGATACAAGCTGTAATATGTTCCCCTCTCTCTCCTGAGTTGGCAAAAGAGACAGAAAGCCAGTCTTATGACTTATGAGGCAGTATCAACAATGTCTTGTAGGCCAGCCCATCTCCTTAGGGGTAGTGGCTGGGAAATGCGCAGAGAGCTGGTGAGGGAGCAGGCAGGCTCACTGAAAAGGCCTAGCCTCTGGGAGATCTGGGGGGAAGAAGCTTTCATTTCCACCTGCTTGTGGGTTGCTTCTGTCACCTATCTATACCACAGGGCCACGAGTAGACTTTTGCATGTGACAGGAGCCCCATAAGGTAGTTATATACCAATTCAATGATATGAGGTGTTTGGGTGGTGAGAAAATTCTCTGGGACAGAAAAATGGATCAGAGGACTTTTAAAATCAGAGAAATTTTAGCTTGTTGCTATTTTGTTCCTACTTTTAAATTCTGAAATAATTATAGACTCACAGGAACTCACACAAATAGCACAGAATCCTTTGTACTCCTGACCCATCTTCTCCCGATGGTGACATCATAGAGTACAATATCAAATCTAGGACATTGACAGGGACATAATACTATGACAGGACTGTAGGCTTTATCCCACTTTCACAGGGCTCCCCAGTGTGGATAGCTGTGTATGCCTGACATGTGAAGCCCTCTGCAACTTCACTTCATGTATGTGCTCATGTAACCATAAGCAGAGTAAAGACACAGCTGTTTCCTCACCCTGCAAGAGCTCTCTTTCCTGGTGACCTTTCTGTAGTCACACTCAACCTCATTTCTGCACCTACTGTTTTGTCTCCATCTCTACAATGTTATTTTTTAAAGAACATTTTAAAGGAAATCATATAGTACGAGATTGACTTATTCTGCATTCAATATAATGCCCGTGAGATCCATCCAGGTTGCCATGTATCCATGATTTGATCTCTTGCTAATGAGTAGTACTTCAGTGTATGGGTATGCCAGGCATCCATTAAAGGGCATGTGTGCTGTTTGCATTATTAAAATTTGCTGTTGACTGCAGCCGTTCAACAAGTGGTCTGGTCCTGTTTCATGGCACAGAGCATGGTAATTACCAGGGGCATCCAGGCCTGCTGTCCACTTTTGGTAGTACATATATGCGCCATGCGGCAAGCGTCTGCTCTAGGAACTGGCTTCTCAGCTGCGGTTCATTCATACTGTCCCTTCAAGTTTCAAGTGGAATATCATTTTTCTGAGAAGCTTTTCTGTTGGCAACTAATTCTGTAACCAGATTTATACAGCTACCCATAATCCCATAAGTCTTTTGCTTGCCTGTGGCTCTGGCCTAGGGTGTATCATGGTCAGCAAGTATTTGTTGAATCAGTATTTCTTGATTATTTTCTCATTGCTGGGACAAAATACCTGATACGCACAAGTGAAAGGAGGAAGGGTTCATTTGGCCCAGAGTTTGCAGGAGTTTCAATCCATAGTCAGTTAACTCGAAGGCAGGCAGAGGAGAAACAGTCCATGGCAGGGAAGACAGGAGGCAGGAATCAGTGGCCCCGCCTGCCTTCTTTGCCTTGAATTCTATCCAAGTTACAAGTCTAGCAGTTGGTGTCACTTGCACACAGGGTGGAGCCTTCCCTCTTTAGTGAATCCATTGCCCATAACTTTGCTAAGCCCAGCCATACAATGATCTAGTTATCGCATTCCTAGGCCAGTATCATGCATGTTGATCCAGCTACCTCCCGAAAGCTGCCTTATGAGTACCTGAGGCTTTGTGGAGACATCTGGATTATAAGTCATAATCAAGAAGATCAACAGCAAAGTTGTCACCTCAGTCACTCTAACGCAGACTTCCATCTCCACCTGTGATCACAATATTGGTTTGGAGGCAACACCATCAAAGGATGGCTGTCAGGTAATTCCTGTCTTCTTGCTTGAAGCACAACACAACTATAATGGAGAGAAGGCCACCAGCAGGGCCCTGGAGTGGCTGTTATAGATAATACAATGAACATTTTCATTCTATAAGTAGAATTACTTAATCAAAGACATAGTTAGCCAGCTGTGGTTATACACGCCTCTGATCCCAGTTACTTAGGAAAATGAGGCTCACATCTTTGAGTCTGGCCTGGACAACTTAGCAAGATCTTATCTCAAAACAAAATTTTAAAAATTACAAAGGGCTTGGGATGTCAGTGCAAAGGTCTTAGGTTCAGTCCCCAGTGCTGTAATTTTTTTTTTCCTAAAGGCATTCATAAAGGCAGATGAATTCATTTTCCATGTTCCATTTGCAACGAATTACTACAATGTCTTCTGCCACATAAGAAGGCAAATTCAGAAGTCCTGGCATTAGGGTGTGGACATCTCAGGGAGGCCATTACACTACCCCAGTGGCAGAGGAAGAGTATGAAAGCAGTAAGTGCCCTCACGAGGAGACACCTGAAACTCCAGCACTCTGGAAGGCTTGGGCAGGAACATTGCACAGTTGAGCCCAGCTTGGGCCATTTAGAGACCTAGTGAGAACCTGCCTCAAAAATTTAAAAGGAGGCTATGGGTGTTGTGCTATGTGAAGGCCCTGAGTTCAAACCTCAGCACTTGAGCCAGTCTGGAAAGTCCACAGGCAGAAATAAAAATAGCCCAAGGAACATCGCTCAGGCAAAATGGAGCAACAAGGTAGTTTCTCAATTTCAGACAAAATCTGAATAATAACATATTGCCAATGACAGGGATGATTCTGTGAGCTGATCCTAATATTCACACTGGGTTCGAGCTCAGGAAAGACAGCAAACAAGCAAATATATCACTGATTTGTGAAATCCCAACTAGCTATGTCACTGGTGTCACACAGTGGCACAACACATCCCATGGGTACCACAATACGTAAATAACTCAGACTTCACCACCTTGCTACCTGTACTTTCTCTGAAGCTTTATTCTGTTCTCGGCAGTCATGTAATACTGCCATTTTCCAAGTCACCATTTTTTCTCCATTTTCCTAATTTAGTAGCCACATTTACCTGCAATTGTGAATCATAAACCGCTACCTAACCTGGAGAAACAACGCAAATGCATTGCGGAGGACCCAGTTGTTTCATGTGCCTGGAGTGCCTCCCACCTCTTCATCAAAGAATTTCACTCACTGTCTTGGAGGGAACCTCCCTCCACTCATGCTTCTGGCACCTCTAGTGAAGGCTGCCTCTCATGTAAACAAACTCTTCTACCTCCTCATCCTGGTGTGGACACAAGATGAGATGTATTAATCAAGCAAAAGCAAATATAGTTACCTCTCCCATCAGCCCATGGGGATTGGTCCAGAAGAGGATGTGTGAACTTCAAGCCCCTTAGAGCTGTTCTGCAGTGTATTGTAAACTTTATCATAGGAAAGAATCTTTCTCTATGTGAGTGATAGGCTGAGGCTACATTTGGGAACAGCTAGTAGCCAAGCTCCTGTCATTTGCATCCCAGATACCGTAAGGTAAGAATAAAGCCAATGCACAGCAGGGAGGACTCAGATGCTGGGCATGTGGGTCCCTGGTCCTCGTCTTCTTTGAGCTCAGGTGCTTCTGTGTCCTCCCCTAATCTTAGCAAGTGCCAGCATATCCCACATCTGGGTTTCTATCTTCTACCACCGAAAGAGTACTTGGCAATAAGCACATGTGACACCTTTTTTTCCTTTGCCTCCTCTTCCATAGTAGGCCCTCCATGGACGCTGCTTTCCCTTGCTCTCACAAAGCCACCCACAGCACAGCTGAATCTATGGGATCTCGAAGGTTTTAATGAGCTAGTGCTCCCGGCCACTCACTTTCAAGCAGCCAGGGAGTGAGAAGTCTCGCTCCTAGGCAGCCTGTGAAAGTGTCCTCCTTGGTCAAGCACCATCTGGGTCTGCACTGCTCTGTGGACAGAGCAACCAACAAGTGGTTGTGTAAGCCAGAGAACATGAGTGAACAAACGAGTCAAGGGCACCGCCTACTCAAACCACAGGTCAGTGTAAAAGAGTACAAGCAGGCCAAGCCGGGCCTTTCCCATTCCATAGAAAGAGAAGGAGAAAGAAATCCACAACAGATTGTCAAGCAAAGGCTACTGCATTTCATGAACCAGGCAAATAGCTGAATTTCACCCTGCAAGCAGGGCGCACCACCCCCAAAGCTAGCAGGGACTCTCAGGCTTGACTGCGGCCTCTCTCTGCCCTCCAAACCTTATCTTGGGTATCTGATTAACGCTGGTCCTGACACGAGTGTCCCTGGCAATGTGCAATCCACAGGCCTCCGCGCCTCCCTGACCTTGATGCTGGGCAAATATTTGTGGAGCAAGTTTGGATTGATTTAGTAAAAATGTTTATTTTACTAAATAAACATTTTTCAAATGAAATTCCCTCTAATCCCAAGACTAGACCAACAGGCAGTCTGAGGAACACACATGCAGAGCTCTGCTTGTCTGCGCTTTGAGGTGACTGAGCTCAGCTGGTTTACTGGAAGAGGACCCCACACTTTCCCTTCATTACTAATTTTATTTTTGTGGTGCAATGGATTGAGCTCAGGGGCTTTGCACTGAATTACATGCCAGCCCTTTTCATTTTTTATCTTGAGATGGGGTCTTGCTAGGCCTCCAAATTGTCAAGGCTGGGCTGAAACTCAGAACCTCTCAGCCTCAGCCTCTCAGAGTGCTGCGATTACAGACCCGTGGTACCAGTCCTGGCCTTTGATTGTTTCTCTAGAAAATGTTGCTATTCCTATTATAGAAACTAACACTTCCAGTTTTTAACACTGTGCATTCAAATAAGCAAGAGCTCCTAGCTCGGCTGACTCTTAGAGCAAAAACAGGTTCGCAAGTGTGGGCCAGCCCGGCGTCCCCCCCCCCCCCCCCCCTCCACCCCTGCAACCCCTGCAAAGGGAAGCACTACACGCTTTTGCTCCCACACACATTTAGAAGACGGGAGAGAGAGGCCAGGAGGCCTTTCCGGTCTTTTGTTTTGTTTTTTTCAGGGGAATATACTGTGACCTTTCCTTGGCCTTCTATACACGGCGCATGTGCTACAGACTACAAATTCTATACAGGAGTGGGCGGGTGGAAAAGCGCATTGGCAGCGCGCCCGGATCTGCATGTAACGGGTGGAGGAGACAGCACCTTACTAATTGGTGAGCACGCTGGAAGCCGGAAGAGCCGAGGACAGCAGCTCTGCAAAGCAGACAGGAGCTTGGTCAGCTGGCACAGGGGAGAGGCAGCCCCGCTGGCCTGGGGGCCCTGAGTCACCCAGGACGGGTGCTGCTGTCAGCTTCTGCTCTCTGCCCAGAGGAAGTAGAGCTCGAACTGCAGACTGAGTCATAATTATTGAAGAGACCCTGGGAACAAAAGCTGTAGACAGGAGCCTGTGTGTGGGGGGGGGGGGGGGGACGTGTGCCAACCGCTTTTAGCACTCCATTAGCACTGTTTCCCTGCCGCAGTGCCTGGGCTACGTGGGATGCTGTGGCTTAGGAAAACCAAACATAAGCTCCTCTTGCAGGCACATTAGTGCTTGCAGGTGGCTTTAACCCCGTGGCACCAGGTGTGTTTTTAGAGACGGGCTTGCTACTGAAGCTTTGTGGTTAACAGCGCCCCATAGAACAAGTCTGTCTTTTATTTAGAAGATAATGTTCCTGAAATTATGCTGGGAATTGTGAAGTGATCATACTTAAAGCTTTACACAGCGAAGCCTAGTTGGTGGCAGGATGACACTGCTATTGTAAAAGATCTCTTGGGAGAACCGGTTCTGGTCTCAGGGAGAGCCCTGTGAGCACAAGCAGAGTCGGAAGCCATCAGAGTTGGGGTAGGGACCATCTCTGGCTCCTGCTGCAAGTCACTATCTTGGTGTCTTACTTTTGCATTTTTATTTGAAAAGCAAAAGAAACACTTCTATGAGCCTAAGTCAGCCACTGCTGACATGCTGGGGACTGTTTTCTCACCTGTGAAAAAAGGGAATTAGCTGCATGGTTTCTTCCAGCTTGATACTCCTTGATTTTATAACTTGATGTTCTATCTGTCCAGGCAGAGTAAGATCAAATCTGTCTCCCGATGGCTGCTGAACCAGGATCTTTATTTCTCACGTGGTTAACAGTCTACCCTTGTGTATATGTAACCTCTTGCAACCTTACAGAAAATAAACAGCTAGCAGCTTTTTAACTGAAGGTTCTGTTATCTTTTCTCATTATGATAGAGCTTGGAGGGTAGCTGGCAGATAAGTGAGAAAACTACATCTCTCTTTCCAAGATCTTTGACATAGATCTTTCAAGCAGAGCTTTCAGAGCTTCCAGGGTTCCCATCTTATCCACTGGGATCCTCTGTTAGAAGACCCTACTGTTGCCTGGGAGAAACCTCCCAGAAGAGGATGCCTCTGGATTATTTATTTATCCTTGGCCAGACTCCCAACCTTCACAATTCAATAACATCCAAAGTCTGTTTCTTTCCCACACTTTTGTTTGACTTGCTAGAAGTTACTTAGGACCTGTACATTCATACCTCTGGCTTCAGGTATTCTCCATTTGCAAATTCAGCATTCCTCCAGGCCACTACAGAACCACCCTGTGGAACGCTATCCATGACATAAGCCCCAGACACCAGCCCCAGCAGTTGTTTCCCTTATGTCTTGATGCCTTGGGCATGTTCTGACTCATTTATTATCCTTCCTGAAAGGACAAAACAATGACATCGTGCCCAAGCCAGTAAATGCCTCTAGACTGCTCCTGAGCTAAAGTTTCAACTAGCTACCTTGGTCATGGGAACACAGAGAACAGCATAGAAGGATCCTCCACGCTGACAGCCACAAGACAGCTCTGCCTGTGAGGGAGGATTTGGTTTTTCCACTGAGGCCTTTGGAGGACAAGTGACTGTCATCTCTTAGGGACTACCATCTTCCAGTTTCAGTTTTCTACAGTTTTAGGATTTAAGAGAGCATTAGATATTTTTAGAATTTCTCTAGGTTTTACAGTTGCAAAGGTAGGATCAGGTTTGTTCAAGGGAATTCTTCTCTGATGTGTAAAACCTGTTAGATATCGATGCACAAGAGCTTCACTAAGCAAACTATGCAACCTCAACAGGCCGTGAGCCCATGGCTGTGTCTCACAGGTGAACGGAAAGAAGGAACCTCAGGGCTGCTTGCTGAGTGTGGGCCTTAAGTCAGGCATGAAGAAGAGACACTAGAGCTGAGCTCTGTGTCACTGCATGGAGTGCCTCCTGAGAACCCAACCAGAACCTGGATTTGGCTTAAGCAAGAATGGATGTGCAAGGAAGATCAAAGAGGGGGAGCTGGTAGGAGGAAGAAGGAAATACAGTGCAAGTTCTCCAGCTGTATGACATGCATTATGCTCTGGTTCTTTCTACTTGTTCATATATTGTCATCAGAGCTTTGTGAGACAAGTATGAAAACAAAGCATTAGGTTGGAGACACTTGACCAAAGTCTCACAGGTAAGGTTAAAAAAAGAAAAGAAAAGAAAAAAGAGTTGAGATGTGCACATGTGCTTCTGGCCTTTTTTATTGCCCACATGACACAACATCCAGGACATCCAGAAATTCCAGTGAAGTCACAACGATCCAGTTTCTGACCACCAACAGAGAGGGAAGAAGACCCCAGCCTCCTTTGTGTCCTGTGTGGTCCAGAGGTTGGAGGTGGGGATGCCCGTGAATGGAGGCACGGGGACAGGGAAGGACATGCTCACTAGGGGACTTGGAGCTGTCTGGCAGCTCAGAGAAGCATCCAGAAATCAGAGACCCTAACTCAGGAAGCTGCCAGGTGGAGACCAGGGCAGTGCCAGAGCCCAGGAGAACCATGTCCAGATGGAAGAGGCCATGGGGAATGCAGTGGCTGGGGGAGGGGCATGCAGGCTGGGTGCAGGGCAGGACTGCGTGGGAGCTGAGGATTCTGCAAGCTGCCCTGCCTGTATCATAGGCATCCTGAGAACAAGTGCAAGCAGAAAGATCCGGCCCTTCAAGAACCACCTACCCAACCGCCCCCACAAAGATATTACCCATTGCCAAGAAAAAGCCAAACAACAACCAGTTTGGGCTGCTGGATGGTGAGCACTATCTCTGGAGCATAATGCCGGCCACCTCTGACAGCTACCTTCCTTTAGCTGCAGAGAGATACCAGGGAACGGTTTGTATTGTCTGCAGTGTTCCATGTACGATGCTGGGAGTTGTGATCACACTTTCCTTACTGGTTGCTAAGCATATTGTTACTAGGCGACAGCACTGAGATGATGCAGGAGGCTGAAGTCCTAGGAGGTGTGTCTGCTAGGAAGGGTAGTGTGGAGGAAAGTAGGGTCTGCTGATCAATTTTGCTTTTTGGCTGAGTCTTGACTGAAGAAAGGAACGTGGTGGAGCACACAATAGGTGCAGCTGTCTTTCATGCGGTGCTGTGTGTGATGTCTGCAGTTCTCTGTTCCACCAGCTGAGCTACTGAAGAGTGCACTCATGCTGTACTCTGGAAAATCTGTCACTAGCCTGAGGTGTTCCTGGAATGGGACAGCTCAGGCAGCTCTGCGACAGAAGACCCTTCCAGCACTAAGAGCATCCAGCCATGGAAGGCCTTGTGGGGCTTTTCCAACAGGCGCTCAAGGAAAGAGTATCTTCTTCATGCAAAAGTGTTTGCGGTAGGTGACTTTGGGCAGCCCACTCTACTGTCTCCAATCTTTTTGTTCAGGAGCGACATTTCTGGTCACTTTTATTGTTCTTTTTCTTGGATGAGAAATGGATTTCCATTTCTGTAAATAGAAGGTGGAGTGCCCAGTGGCAAAGTGCCTCGGACACACACATGCCTCGGTCCAGAGCACCGAAATTCCTGAGGCTGACTTGGGTGCCAAAGACACACGTTTCTTGCCTGTGGAAAACATTCCCAATACAGCTCTGGGGGTGGCAGTTCCCTCAGCAAGAAGATTAGTAGTCACCTGGGTGGCTAGAGAGCCTGCCTACATCAGGCTCACTTCAACTTCAGAATCAGAGGACGCTGCCCCCAGTTACATGTTAAGTGGGGAGTTGAAAGGCGATGTGGAGAACTCATTGTACACCAGACACTGCCCAAGTCAGTAGACAGGGTTGAGGACAGATTTGAAAATAGGCAAGCCCATCTGAGGGCTTAAAAAGCAAGGGAGGAGGGCACTTGCTGTCCCTCAGGGTGGAGTGGTCACTCTGAGGCAGTACAAGTCCCTGGTTCTGACCCAGGTGTGGTGGCTGAAAACTAAGCAGTAGAAAAGAAGAGAGGAAGCAAGAGGGAACGAGGAACAGTTGAGTAGAAGAAACAGCTCTCCTAGCAAAGGCTTGGGATGTGACTGTCACTTGGGGGACCAAGATGTCCCTGATGTTGGTGCAAGCCTCCGTGGCTTCTTCACTGTGGCCTCCGGGGCTGTGGGCTCCTGGTCCCCCCATGAACAGAAGCTACCTTATCTGTAAGACACACCCTCCTGTGAATGCATCAGGCCTGTCATAGGCATCTTCATTCTTCCAGGCTAGAAGTCACTTCTATGTCACAGAATCCTCTGCCACCTGTCTGTCTCTGGCTTTGACCAGAAGGTCAGTGTAGCGATTCTATACAAACAGTTTATCCAGTGGTCAGAATGTGAGGTCCACAATGTGGGGAAAGCAACCACTGCCCCTGATGGATGGCAGAAGCCACCCACAGCCACCCTGGGCCCAGTGTGCCGTCTCAAAAGAATCAAGTCTGAACAGAGCTGTTCTTGGCCACTGTACTCTCCTCGGAATGGACACTCCATCCCAGTGACGGGTAGCCCCTTGCCTCTGAGGCTTGTCTGCCTGTCAGCACAGGCATCTCTGTCCCAAGGAGGTGGCACCTTTGCTCAAATACAGGTAAGAGATGAAGAGGAAGCCAGGGGTGGTGGTGTATGCCAGTAACCCCAGCCTGAACTACTTAGCAACTTAATGAGACTCTGCCTCAAAATTTTAAAAAATTAAAATGATTGCAGATGTAGATCTATGTGAAAGCCCTGGGGCCCACCCCCAGCACAAAAACAGGGGAGGGGGATAGAAAAGTCTTTCTGGGAAAAAAACCTGGGTTTGTGTAGAGATTTACTCCATTAAATCACTACAGTAAGAAGCTGTAACTCAAGGGGCCTGGGCATGTAGAATGTGTTTGTTACTCCATGAAATGAGGGGAAAGGAAGGAGGCCAGAGAAGCAGTGAAGGCAATGTGCTCTGCACTAACCCTCTGCTTCCCCCTTCCCTCTCTCCAGAGCAGAGCACAAATCATCAGTTCTGTCTGGTCTGTGACTTCTTGGGGTCACAGGAAAAGGGGCAAAGACCCATGCGTTGCAGTGATGGGCCCAACTAAGAAGTGACAGGAGAGGGTGAGCAGTGAGTCTAGAAGTAGCTGAGGTCATGAGGAGGCCCTCGAGCTGCCTGCACCGTGGGACAGGAAGACAGAGGAGGGGTGGGGCCCAGCTGCACTCAGTCACACACATTTCTGTGGTCTAATAATGCTTCACGGCACACAGGACACCCAAGTGGACTGAGTACTTACTAGGTACAAGGTACCGGTGCCAAGGGTTTCCTCAGCACGAATGGCTTAGCTCCTCTAAATGCCTGCAAAATCCTTAAGGAGATGTTATTACCATCAGTGTTCATGTAGGAGGGCAGAGGATGAGAGGGGGACAGGTGTGAGAGGCTCCACGGCTGGAAAGGAGAGCGGCCAGTCCTTCACCCTGAGCCGTTGCTCCCAACCCTTACGATTTGGCTCCCTGACAGCCTGTGAAGAATCTGTGGCCAGACCAACAGACCAACGCTCCTCTCTCGCACCAAGAAATTTACTGTTCTGTATTTAAAAGAGGAAGTGTGCCAGCTGCAGGCTGGTGCTGGGGAGGTCAGTCTCGGGGAAACACAGGGACAGGGCCCCAAAGGAAGACAGCAGAGGCGCTTGCTGTGGTCCTGAAAAATGAAAGGTGGGGTCTGGAACTGAGCTGAGTATTCTTCCTCCAGCTTTCCCACAACACTCAGAGGGTGTTACAATTTTTTTTTTTTTTTTTTTTTTTTTTTTGTAAGGGTAAAGATCAGAAGCAGAGGGACAGTGGTAATAGCTGCTGAGTTAGGTAGTAATTGAAGGGCATTCTCAAGAATGCCTCTGTGAGGAGCTGAGCTGAGAGCACATTTTCCAAACTGAATCCTTTCCATGCTGCTGCCATCAGACAGGTGTGAATAACCAGCAAAGGGAGCCAAGAGCAGTGCAGAGGCACTGGGTTCACCTCCCAGCCACCACCCACCTGCCCCAAAGTGAAGGGTGGTCATTCTTGGGGTCATTTCTGGAAACCTCCAGGGCTTTGGGGACTGTCCACAGGCCAGGTGATCTTGTCAGCTTGCGGGACACCAGTGACTTTGTTAAGAGAGGAACAAGGAAAGAAGCAAGATGCAAAGGCAGAGCTGAGGAAGAAGAAGAGCTACCTCTGGGAGTGCTGAGCGCTGAGGGAAGTGGGGCAGGCTCGGCACGCGTCCACAGCGAGACCTGGAAGGAAGCGTTCTGAGAAGAGCCCAGGAACGAGGGGGAAATAAAAAACTAAAAAAAGAAGGATCAATTATGAAGTGAAATTCCTGAGGCTGACTTGCATGCCAAAGACACACATTTCTTGCCTGCGGAAAACATTCCCAATACAGCTCTGGGAGTGGCAGTTCCCTCAGCAAGAAGATCAGTAGTCACCTGGGTGGCTAGAGAGCCCACCAACTCTGGCTCCGGGCTGTGTGATCTCAAGGTGGGCTGGGCAGACGCCTCCTCTTCCCCACCCCCAGGCCTCGGTACCTATAGCTTCAGAACAGGCTGGAGGAACCAGTGCACATGCCACGCTGGTCCTGGTTTGTCTGACTACCTCACGGCGGTCTGTCAGGTAATGATGAAATGCCATCCCTGTAGTACCCACCAAATGGGCATAAGCACCCAGACTCCACCCTCAGGACCCAGAGAATTGGGAATATAATCAAAGATACAAGGAGACATAAGTACTGACAGAGTCTGGGAAAGGTGGTGGCACACACGGTGGAGAGATGAACCTGTTGAGGTGCAAGGTGAGAATTACAAGGCGCAGGAGAACCGATCTGAACAGACAACACTGGGCACAATATGAAGGCTAGGGAAGCTGCCCCAGGGACTAGGGCACTATAGGAAGACAGAGGTGTGCACCATGGCAGAGCCCAAGGAGACCGGAGTGGAAACAGAGCCACTTTTGGGCTTTAAGAGCAAGACTGAGCAAAATCAAAGAAGTGGAAGCAATGGCTGCCTAGATCCATCAGCAGACGGGAAAGGAGTATGCATAAAGCTCCAGGGGGAGGGGTCCCAGTACCCACTACTAAGGAACGGAACTGGAAAGGCATTTGAGAGCCGACCTGCAGGCCCCTTGACTAGCATTTCTCCAAGTGCTGTCCCTGGGTCACATTCCACTGAGCCATCTCCCCGGCCCCACTTGGAACCTTTCAGAAGGACAGCTCTCTGCTCCCCTCGCCAGATGCACTGTGTTGGCAACTGTGGGATTAGAGCCCATGAATGCAAGTTTTAAAGAACCTCCAGGAGATCTGGTTCTGACAGCTTAAGAAGTGCAACTCTGTGCTATGCTGGCAGGTCTAGGGGCAGCTTGTGGCAGGGAACTAGCTGATACCGGATTCTCACATGGGCTTCCCTTGGACGTTCTCCAGTTGAGTGCCCACATCCCTGCAGTCCTCTGCACCTGCACGTCTTTCAGCAACTGATGAGATCCTCTGCTCCTTGTCTTAATCTGCGTCGCCCAAATGGCCTGCATTCCCACTTGGACCGGAGACTGTCTCCATATCTTTCTTTAGATCCTTTCCCTAACACCTTCCCAGATCTGCTTCCTGAGTATGAGCTGTGAATGCTGACATTTGCTGGGCTAGGACTGGGACACAAAGGGCACAGCACTAGGCCCTGCCATTCCATTGAGCAAGGCATGTTCTTGTGAAAAATAATTTTATCTCAAGAAAACATGTGCCGGGCATAACTGGATGGAACGGCCAAGTGCTGTGGGTGGGGGTGCCAGGGGATGGTGGGATGGGAGGGAGCCTCATCCTGGCCCAGTCGCTCTGCCTCCACCACCACCTTCTCTTCCTGCACATCCTATCAGCTCCAGCATTCCGGTCCAATTGCCCATGCCAACTGTTGGACAAAGCCGCATGCCCAGCAGCCCCTGCTTTCCAGGTAGTGTCCTCTCTGTGGGCTCCCCACTCCTGTAGAGTAAGCACCTTCCACCCCTCCCACCGGAGGCAGGTTGCTTCTTGCTCACTTGGCCAAGTCCTCAGCTGTCTCTGCCTCTTCCCCCATGGTGCACACAAGTATGGGGAAAGGAACCAGGAAGCTGGCTCTTCCTTGGACCAGCCCCGAGGCCAGCTGTTGCCATCACCTCTCTAGTAGCTTGAAGTGTTAGGTGCAATGCCCAAGCCAGCAGCAGGCACTGTAGTCTGTGTCCCTGAAGGTTGTACCTCCCACTGCTGCACGCTGACGGGGCCACGCTGACAGTCCCTGGCCATGGCCCAGAATGCCCGTCTGCAAATCTCCCAGCCAGAGCTTCTCTGTGCTTGGCACAGGAGTTCCTCTGGCCTGGGGCCAGCATCTCCTCATCTCCAAGACAAAAATCTCTCTTCCCTGTTAAAAACTCGCATTGCTGTATGTCCTACTCCCACATATCCCATAGCTTCCAGCTGCTTGAGAATAACATCCAGTGCCAAGTCCCCAGGGTAGAGGCTTCTCTGCATCCTGCCAGTGTGAAGTCCACCATGGTCCTGCCAGGCGCAGCCCTTAGACTTTTTCACAGCCTCCCAAATGCACAGTAATCTCCAGGGCCTTCCTATCTTTATGCATGACCCCTTTCCTGCCTTGTATGCTACTCTCCAGTCTTCAAATCTCTTCTCATCATTACATCATGTGTAGAACTAAAGACACACTTTTTAATTTCCCTTTGATAATGTGGCATGGCCTTCGTGGCAGTGGTGCCACTCGGGCAGCACAGCTGGCTTTCCTGTGATTGCACACAGTGCTTCTGCACCTCAGGATGCTCCTTGTTCACCTCTGGATCCCCAGTGCTGGCTCAGCACAGCACCTGGCCTGCAGGACATTCAGTTATCCATTGGCATCTACAGGGCATTCCTTCCACTGCTATGGATAATGCAGACCATGGATGCTTAAGTCCCTTATTTGAAATGGCAGAGTATCTGCAGATTTGCTTGTCTACATACATTCTCCTGTGCATGAAGCAGGATTGAGAAACATGGTGAAAGTGTAATTTATAAAATTATTTCAGTGAAAGAGACTACCATGAATCCATCCCAAAATTGTGTCTCTTCAAACACACTTAGCCCACCACTTTTGCCACTTTCTGAAGCAGTTCTGGAGCTCCTTTTCCACAAGTGTCTTTAGTTCCACTGTCTTGGCTGTCTCAAAACTCTGAACTGATTTAGAATGTTTACCCTTCACTTAGGGGAAGACTTAGAACTTGCTGGGGGCTAGATCTAGTGAATAAGGTGGATGTGGCCACACTGTCATGTTTCTACAAGCTGGCTTTTCCAATGGATGGCATTAGGTAGCGGCGTTCACTGCATTTTTGATCACATCATGTAAAGCCAGTGCTATGGTTTGTGTCTAGTTGTCCTCCCAAAGCCTCAAGTAAGTTATGGGGCAGAGAGGGCTGGTAGAGCTCCGAGTGGCTCGAGGGGCGGGGCCAGAGTGGGGATAACCCATAAACTGGCGTCTTGTGTGCCTCCCCAGGAGGTGGTTTCACTGAAGGTGTGGAGAGGCTCATCCTGAACAGGGCAGCAGCCCAGCCTCTCCTTTAGACGCTGCAGTGTGGGTGGTGGTGTCTGTGATTGATGTTTGGAGAAGACAGAGGCACTGACCCTCTCTCCTGAGCAAACAAGGCTCCAAGGGCTTGCTACGTAGTTCAGGCTGTTTTAAACTATGAAACCTCAAGTAGCTGTGAGCTAAATAAACCTTTCCTTCTCTCATTTTGAGTGTCAGGTATTTGTCCCAGCAATAAGAGAAGAGTAACTAAGACAGACATTCACAAAAGAGGACACAGAGAGCTGCTTCAGAAAGTAACAAGAACAACGGGATAAGTGTTCTCAAAGTGAGGGGAAATTCTTTTAGGGGAATCACTGGCAATGTGCCTTTTACTATGATTTTTTTTAATTTAAACATGCAATGTAGTGTCTGATTAGCCCTTGTACCTTAAGTCATCTCAGGATTACTTATAATACCTCATACAATGTAACCGCCATGTAAACAGTCATCATACTGCATTGTTAAAAGAACAAAGACAAGAAAAAACAGAGCCTGTACATGTTCAGTATAATGCAGACACCATCAGCCCAACTGTATCTGCTGTTGATTAAATTGGCAAATGCAGAACTGACAGAGACAGAAGATTCACTGTGACACGGACTTGGTTTCAGATTCACCGTATCAAAGCCACCAACACCACACTCTTGAAGGAGGAAGCATTACATCAGGGAAGAACAAGAAATCTTTCCATGCAGATATTTAGAGCCAAGGGAAGAACGAACCTGAAGGGCAGGGTGAGATTCAGCCCAAACACAGTGCATAGGAAGTGGATTAAACTCTGGAAATGGTCTGGGTGCTCTTCTGACTCACACGGACCTGAACCCGAAATTCCAAACCCGCTGGTCACCATTCAGAAAGGAAGGAGTCCTGCCCCTGTCCCTCATGCCTTCTGCTGCACCTGATCCTTAGCCACAGGAACCCACAGTTCTCTCACTGCCACAAAGGTTGTCAAAGGGTAAGAGTACCACCACCTCTTGCCCCTCTAGGATAAGAGTCTGCGAAAGCCCTCTTTCAGGCACTGGCCCATGTCTGTCACTTCTTCTGTGTCTGCCCACGGCTTCCGTTCTTATCTTCTTGCCTGATGTTCTTCCCTTTTCCTCTGCTCATTCTTGCCCCAGACTCTGTGGTCCCACTTGTTAGCTCACAGATGTCTCCTTGGAGGAGGACCAAGGGGGAAGAACGGGGAGGGAGTCTCTCTTTGTGGAATCGGGTGGTGAATCATGGCAAGTGTGTTCTCAGAGATGACCAGCCGGCCCCACCAGAGAGGGGAGAAGGAAGGAGCCCTGAGGACAGCGGGAACCAAGAGTCCTCATGCTGGTGAGGACAGTAGAGGACAGGGCCTGAACCCCAGGACACCCTTGTGTTGTGTCACATCTTTAAAGGTTCTTCCCTGGAAACACAGAATCCAGAGTCATAGTGTTGACCTCTGATGTTCTCAAGGACATGCAGAAATTGGACATCCTTAGGCTCCCTCTCAATTTAAAGGAATAAAGATATAGTGGCAACAGAAAATGATCATCTTTATGATCTGTAACCACAAACCTGGGTTTCAAATTGTTATATATATATATAACTCTGTGAATGTAAATTAAAGGCTGATGCCACTTTTCTAAGCTGGAATTAGAAAATCCTGAATAAAAATGGCAAGACTGGTGTGGCTGCTTATCTTACTGGCTCGCACCAACTCTCTTATTATTCGTTCATTCACTAGTTCATTAGTCCGTTCTCCTAGCCAGCTCGTCATCCACCGCCCTGTTCACTTCAGAATGCCAGGTCTCTGCCTCCTGAATCATGTCTCTGAAAAGAACAACTTCGGGAGGCATCACTATGCTCACCTGCAATCCCAGTCAGGCAGCTGAAGCAGGAGGATTGCTGTAAAGCCAAGGCTGGCCTACGCTACACAATGAGCTTAAAACCGACCTGAACTGAGACTTACTGAGACCCTGCCTCAAAATAACTATGTAGCTAAGTCCTTAGAGATCTTTCATGTTTTGATTTATTCTTTTAAAAAAATTTTATGTATTTATTTGATACAAAGTCTCACTATGCAGCTCAGACTCATAGGGATCCTCCTATCTCAGCCTCCCTAGGGCTGGGAATACAGCTGTGTGCCACTATGCCCAGTTTTGGTGGCTAGCATGGCAGTTGTGCCTGGGATTCCATGCTGGCATGGCATGCAGTACCGGGGTTCACACCTGGGTCCTTGTGCTTGCCAGTCAGGCACTTAGACCACTGAGCTATCTCCTCAGGCCCAATTTATTATTTTAATTACCTCACTGCAAATAAAAACCAACAGTTTGGGAGAAATATTAGCCTGAAATTGAGGGAGTAGTCTTGTTGGTTTTGTATGTGTACAAGTTACTTGAACTGGGTTTTGTGAAAAGCAAGAAGGGTACTATGCCACAAAACCAAGTGTGTGTGTGTGTGTGTGTGTGTGTGTGTGTGTCTGTCTGTCTGTCTGTCTGTGTGCATGTGTGCAAGACTGAGAACTAATCCCAGGACTTCACACTTACTGGGAAGCACACTGCCACTGAATTGCATCCCCAGACCAAAACCAAGTATTGGATATTGTGACTAAATCTTTAGATCATTTTTTAAAGTAATGAATTAAGTGGTTATAGTGAAGACATAAAAGATGAATACTTTGTAAAGGATTTGAATAGATGTTTCCCCAAAATAGAAATATAAGTATCAAACATGCACGTGAAAAGATACTCAGGGCCATTAGTCATCAGGGAAATGCAAGCGAAAACCACAATAAGACACCGGTTCATCTCCACTCACGTGGCTAAAATCACAATTACAGGCCACAGCAAGTCTTGACCAGAGCCCGGAGACACTGGGGCCAGCACACACTGCTGTACTGCCGCTTGCCTATGAATGATACAAATGTTGTGGGAAAGAAACAGTTTGATAATACTCAAAATGTTAAATGGATTTCTTACATGTGATTCTTTTTTTTTCTGTATTTAGGACAGGGTCTACAGGGTCTCACTATGTAGATCAGACTTGTAGTGATCCACCTGTTTTCAGCCTCTCAAGTGCTGGGGTTACAGGCTCACCATCACAGCCAGTCTCCAATGCCTCTTAGTGCGCCCTCGGGGTGGGACCGGCACAGCACACCAGGGATCGAACCCAGGCCACTGCACTCTGCCTAAGCAGGTGCTTTAGTCCACTGAGCTATCAGGCTGGCCCTTATGTGTGAATCTTAAATTTCTAGCCAGGGGAAATGAAAACATGTCTGCACAAAAATTTGCACATGGATGTTCATAGTGTTTTTTTGAAATGGTTTAAAACTGGAGACAACACAATGTTTATCAAGTAGGGAACAGATACATGGAATGTGGCACATCCATAAGGGTATTAGTCATCAATCAAAAAGGAATGAAAAAAAAGGAATGAAGCACTGACAGGTGTTATGACAAAGAGGAAACTTGAATATATACTGAGTGAAAGAAGCCACTCACAAAAGGTCATAATATTATATGACTCCACTTACATGGAATGTCAGGAAAAAGCATATTCATAAAAATAGAAAGTGGACCAGTGTTGCCAGAGGACAGAGGGAGGAGAAAACAAGGAGTGCCTGCTAATGCTATGGGGTTTCTCTGTGGAATGATGAATTAGGCCATAGTTAGCCATGGTAAGGGTTGCATAACTCTGGGAATATAGCAAAAAACACTGAGCCGTACATTTTTAAAGGGAAAACTTTGTGGTATGTGAGTAATATCCCAAGAAAGATGATACTAGAAGATAAAGCCCTTCTGAGGTGATAAGCAGCAGCCAGCTGGGTGATGGTGCAGGCAGGTCCCAAAGAAATGCTGGTGGGAGGGTCTCTGTGACACCAGGCGCAGGTACCAACTGCAAGGTGGGTGAACTATGCCAATGGCTCCCAACAGGGAGAAGTAGAAGAATGCAGGATTTTTGAGTTAATGTATTATTTTATGTAGCATGTGACTTAAAATGTGTGTCACTAAAATAATATATTACATGTTATCTTTAAAAGTTCACATATTCAAAGTAGCTTTTTCAAAAGGCTCTTCTTACTGCAAGATGGGGATAGCTTCTGCTCAGGCACTCATTGTGCACATTGACCGCCAAGTGTGAGAGGCTGTGCCCTTGGGGTGGGCCACAGCTCTCGGAACTCTATGGTCCTAGCCTTTGTGGGCCTCTAGCCTCATCAGTGTGAGCAAAGGGAGCAGCTCAGGTTTCAGATCATGTTTACTAATGGTCTGTGAAGCTGATAAAGCCTCTGTGAAGAGTCTTTCTTAATCTTTCACAGGCACAGATTCCTTGGAGAGTCAGATGAATGCTATGGACTTTCTTCCCATAAATGTATGCAGGTGTTCAGAGATGAAAACAATACATTTGGTTTCAGAGAGTTCAGGTATACAGTCTCCCCAAATGCGCACCAGCCTTCCAACAATGCATGTAACCCCCACTAAGATATAAAATCCTCCCAAAAATGTATAGCACCTTAACAAGTTATGTAATGAGTTCAAACATCTAAGTTCATTAAATGACAATGGAGTGCCTATCTCTGACAGGTATAGACAAAGGAAGGGGTATAGAAAGGAAGAATCATGATGTGTGTGTATAGACAGTACAGTTGGGATAGATAACGCCGTGCTTCTACATAATCCTATGAGAGGCAAGATTTGCACTAATGGTGGTTGGACAGGATATTATGTCAGCTTCTAGTACTATGGACAACCACTAGGAAAATAACAAGGTAGAAAGTATTAATTATTGAATCTTTGATGTAATTCAGGTATAACAAATAAGATATGCAAACAGCTACACTCTCTTTCTTTACTGATAAGAGACATACAGTATAATAATGTCTGTAAGTATAAAATGTATGCACCTTCTATGATACCAAAACATTATGAAAACATTTTGCAATGTATTAATTTATCAAATCCATCTTGTCAAGGTATCTTAACACTGTCTCATTGATATTTGTACTTCAATAAAACAAAAATTAAAAAAAAATATATATAGAAAAAAACAAGTTATGTAAGCCCTCCAAAATGCATATATGACCCCCAACGATGTATCTGAGCCTCAGCAATGCACTGAACCCCAACAATGTAACACAACCTTCCAACAATGCATACAGTACTCCCAACAATGTGTATGAGCCTTCCCTCAATGTATACATTCTCCCACAGTCTAAACAAACCCCCAAAAGTACACAACCCTCAAAAAGACCCAAAATGTATACAATATCCCCAATAAAGTATACAAGCTTTCTAACAATATATACAACTCTCAAGCAATCTATACAGCCCTTCAATGAAATATATAACCCTCTAAAATACATATGCTATCCTAGTAACCTATGCAGCCTCTCAGCAATGTACACAGTCCCTTCACAGTGTGTACACCACCACCACAATGCACGCTATCCCCCGGTACACACACCTGCCATGCCCCAGGCTGGAAACTCTACTGCAAGATAGTGCTTCTCTGAAACCCCTCATACCTGCCCATTTCTCCAGCTTTCATGACACGCGCGCACACACACACACACACACACACACACACACACACACACACAGAATGAGTGACACGTATTTTAAGTCATGAGCCAGACATTTGGAATGGATTCAGATGATCTAGCCCCTAAAGATGCCTTGAGAGTTCTAGAAGGTCCCAGCAGAGGACAGGGGAGGGCCCAGTAGACACCTGTCTCCTCCATATCCTCCCTGGAGGGGTCTATGTTACCCTGATTTATATATTGTATGTCCACCTAAGATGCACTTGCAGATCACTTTCCTCCATTAAAATGTCTCCGATCCCTTTATCATGTTATAAATGCAAAGCCTGAGTCTAGGAAAGGCTTGCTCAGTGACTCACCCAAGAGCTTGCAGCAGGGTGGCAATGGAGAAGCCCCAGGACTCCCTGTCCCAGGGCAGGGCTCTCATGTCCTCAAGTGTCTCCTGGATGTAAACACTGGAAAGGAGTTGAATGTTCAGCACACAGGTACAGGAAGTGTCTTTCTAGTCAGATAAAAAAGGATGGCCAAGCCCAGATACCATAAATAGGGAGCAGGGAACGTCTTCTCTGAAGTGGGAGGAGCTAACATGCACCAAGAGTTCTCACCTCCTGGGCTGGAAGTTGAAAGTCATGGGAAGCTCAGTCTAGCGAGTCAGCAGGTGATGTCTGTGCTCACTGGCAAGGCTGAAGTCCAGATTCCTACAGCCTGTCAATGCCCTGCCCTGTGAGTTTCTCTCCTGTGTTCCCAATATGGTCACACTCTCTGCGGGGAGTACCTGAGTCCCTCCTCTAGATCCCTAACTCCTTTCTAGGAAGGAAATCTGTGCCTTTGGGTGAGGCTAGGAAATCATCCTGGCCCTGGAGGAGAATTCAAGAGGCTTGCATTGTAGGCCACGTGCTGTCCATGACACCCAGGGCAGGGAATGAGGAAGAGCCCGTCTGTGTCTGGCTCAGGTGAGCCAATCATGAGTGTGCAGGAATGAGAGATCCCATTTCTCTGCCTCTGGGAAATGCAGTCTCAGCCTAGGAATTTGAGGGCTCCAGGGAGGAAAATGGAATAATAAAAAGTAACTTGCTTTGGAGGAATTCAACTTCAGAGGCTACAGAAGGGTGCTCCTTGAAGGGGTAGGCAGGACTGGGAGTTTCAAAGGGGCACAGGGCTGGTGTTCTAAGCAAGACGCAGGACTCAGCAGAGATTTAATAGGCACCAGTGAGCACAGCATGCTGGCTGGAGCATAGGAAACATACTTATTACTTACTTTGAAAGTAAGGGGACATGGGTTAGAAAAGTTGATTATAATCAGATTAAGAAGGGGAATAAATCATAAATTTTAGGTCTCTGGAATTGTCTATAGGCACTTGAAAAGCTTCCAAGGGATGATAATATGATAAATCCTGAAGAACTTTTAATACTAGGTAATGAGGTCTGGGCTCCAGTAGAGATCAGTAAAAAGGGAAAGAAGAAATAAGAGGAAGGAAGAAAACCTGTGAGATTTAGTGATGAGCAATACAAATAAAAGGAAAGATGTGGAGGGAGGGAGAGGAGGCCGCAGTGTCCAACCCGAGTGTGTGGGCAGGCAGCGGCTGCACGAAGAGCGGGATGTGCCAGGAGGGGATGGGTTGGTCAAGAAAAGGCAGCGCTCAGCTTCAGAGCTGCAGGGTTCAGGAAGGTGAGTCCTACAGACTTCGGCAAGTGCAGGATAAAACAAAGAGGGTGGGCCAGGAAGAGAATGGTGTAGGAATCCTCTGAACCCACAGGATGGATAAGAGCTGGCAGGTCCAGGTGTAGATTCCTGACCCAGAGTGCCACAGGGAGCTCTAGACAGGCTGGCAGTCAATGTACACCTAGCTGCGATGAGGCCTGTGGAGAGGGATGCATGTGTGAACTGGCACATGGGAGGGCGGGCTGAGGAGAACGGCGAATTACTGACACCACCCAAACAGCCTGATGCTCCCACAAGCTTTACCATTTTCAAATCTGCTGAAGAACCAATGTCAGCACTGAGGCAGGAGAGGCCTCCAGCCAAGGCCTACATGCTCTCCAGGACATCCCAAATCACACAAATCATTCAGAAGCACGGACTAAACTATTTGCAAGTTTCCCACCCAAGCAAGTCACTCTCTCTCTTCTCCAGTTCATTCAGCACTCTGCTGCCCCCAGTCTGATCACCAAGTCAGCAGCTTTCCAAGGAAGCCCCACAGCTTTCCTAAGGATGCCCAGGCCTTCTTGCACTGTCCACTCTTCTATGGCCATTTGCCACCCATGGCTCCACCCAAAATGAGTCACCCACCCCATGCCTCCCACCTCTGAGCACAGACACCATCCCAAGTTCCTGTGCTGATCCTGTCTTTTCAAGCTTTCAAAGGTCACCTTTTCTAGGAAGCACTGTCACAGGTCCTACCCAGAATCAACCTCTCTGCCCCCTAATCTCATAGCACTCGTGGACAGCACAAGTTACTCGTCTCCATATATTATGGTCTCCGACAACCTTTAAGGCTGTCACAGAAAGTTTTTTGGCTTTGGAAGGAAAAGAGTGTACCTAGACAGCACAGAGCATGGGGAAGTGTGAGAATACTCAACAATGCCTGAATGAGCGCTAAGCAAGGGGACCATCACTTAGTACAGGCACCACTTGGGTGGTATCTTGCTGACCCTGTTCACCTTCCCTGTGTTATGGATCTCTGTCAGACAAGTCAAGTCTTTTTCTCAAGAACCCTATCAGAGGAGTAGGGCTATTTCTGAAAATGATGCAAAATGGGAGGCTTAGAAGAGCAGGGGCTCCCTCAAGGTCACATAACAGGCAGGTGGAAGAATCTAACACCTGGATCTACCCTCTACTTCCCCAGGCTGGACCAATGCTGAAGCCCAGGCTGCTGCTGTGCTGAGCAAGGAGCGTGGGGGCCAGGGGTTGGGCTGAGCCCCTTACAGATGCCTCAAGTGACAAAGCACGCAAGTGACAGCTCTGTGTGCCAGAGCTACATCCAGTGCCAAGGTGGAGCAATGGATTAGGGTGTCAGAAAGTCAGCCCCTGGGCACCTGCAGGAAGCGGGAACTGGGGTGGAAGGTTGTGAGCCTGAGCTGAGCCCAGAGTCAGAAGCGGAAGGGGTCAAGCACCATGTACTCCCAGAGAACCAAGAGAAGCTTTGGATGCTGAGAGAAGTAGGGAGGGGACAAGTATGCTGACATAGAAGTGAGGACAAGCTGTTGTTTTAGGTGGCCAGAACTACAGAAGAGACGGGAGCCCCTGGCAAAACCAAACCCAAGCTCAGTGTGAATAATACCTAGCAGGTCTGAAAAGAGCCCTTCCCTCCTTCCACTGTTTTGGGGACTCACAGAGTCAGATGCAAGTCCCTCTTTGAGGGAATAGTTGAGGGGAACTTCTCTCGGCACTGGTGGGAGAATGGCCCGCACTGGAGGGACGCTAGGACACTGAGCCCAGAATTGAAGTCATCCCAAGGTCTAGCCCACCTATGGCACACTAAGCCAAGGCAGGCTCAGAGCCTTGTGTCCTCACAAGCTCAGAAACATGCACCACCATGGGCCTAGGTGCTGGAGCGTCTGCCTCCACGGCATGAGCATGCCAGATTCGGTGTGGGCACATCTCGGAGCATAAAAGAGAAGGGACAGAACCTGAGATGGGGAAAATGTTAGTGAACCCCAGCCAAGATGCAAAAGAAGACTCATCCTTTCCTGGGTGCTGGCGGTTGATGACTGCAGTTGTAGCCACACTGACCAGCTGCCGTTGAGGAGGCCCACTGCCCAAGGCCCAGAACCCAGAGTTGTGCCCACAGAGGCCTCTGGATGGTCTCTAGAAAACAAATCTTGACAACTGTACCAATTTGCCATTGTATCTAGGTAGAAAGTGCATCTGCCTACCCCGGCTAGAGTCTGTTCTCTTAATCAAACTGTCATCTGAGTAATAATTATACCTTGGGAAACAGAAGAGTGACTCAAAGTGCTGTCCCTTCCCCCAGCACACCCCCTCACCCCTGCTCAAAGCTTTGCACACACAGCATGAAGAGGCCCAGGAAAGTGCAGCCACCGTTTCATCCCCTCCTCTCAGCACTCTGAACACTTCACATGATCGTTCAGGTTCCAGAGCCTGGTGGGCATTATCCTAGGGGCTAAAGCACTCCTTAGGCCTGACTGACCAGGCACAGTGGACTGGGAAAGCGGGGGTGGAAGAAAGTACTGCTGTACATACTGGGTGCTTGTGTTTGAAGCAGCCCTGAAGGATAGTATCTTTGCCTCTTAGAAAGTGGCCTAAAGCTTCAGGAGTAAAACAGAGCTTCCCAAGAGCTCAGCTATAAGTGTCAAAATACAGAGCGCACCCTTATTCAGAACCTGCCCTATGGCTGTCATCAGACCGAATGTTTTACATTTTGTGTCACAGAGGTCAGTAAAGTATCAAGCTATCTCAGATTTTAAAACATTGGACTAATAGTTGCACACTCATTGGTAACCACAGCCACAGAGCCCTGGCCTCCTCCAGCCCCCCACTCCTGGTGACTGAGCACACACTAAGGTGAGTGAGCCCGGCATGCACGGGGCCTCGTCATCCTGCTCAGGGTGATGGCCAATGTCATTTCTGCTCATATGTTGAACTTTACTTCAGTCTACACCATCTCACATCCCCTCACCAAAGCCCTGTTACCACTCCCATCTTATAGACAAGGAAACCTAGGCTCAGGAGCTGCCCAAGGCCACTCGGGGGAGACCTGGGGCTGGGGCTGAAGCCCAGGCACACTGACTATGAGCTGGGCTCTTGGCAAATTGGGCAAAAAATGCATGTTAGCATTGGCAGTTCCCCTGCTCTTGCTCCTATGCCCTGAAACTCATCCAAACTACAAGAAACACCTGATGAACAAGCCAGCCAATTGTTCTTCCCATGAAGAACAATGTGCATCTCTGCTCCCATCACTCTCCAGGTGACCACCCTAGAATCCCAGCCATTGGCTGGGCCAGGGTCACAGGGTCTCAAGGCTCCAGGGAATGAGAGACCTTCCAGGCCAGATCATCCAGGGATTTGGGTTTTCCCAGGGTCTCTGAACAATGGGATATGGACACAAACTGAGAAGAGGGGCTAGGCTGACACAGGTAGGTAGAAGTCTTGTCCATGAAGAATGGTAATGACTGACTATTGCACAAAAGAGCTCATTCCCTAAAGATCTAAGAGCTGGATATAGCTGAGTTCAGGATGAATTAGGTACACTCCTGCTAGTGTCATGGTAGGAACATCTCCTGAAAGACCTACATGGCTCCCAAACTGCACCCACCTCTACAATCACTGTATGTCCAATGTTGTTTCCCTTAAGAGCCCCCAACAGTCCTAAGACCAAATGCAGTACTAGGGCTAGCCGAGGGACACACTGACCCTCTTGCAGGCCCTGTCACAACTCTGACCATGCAAATGTGCCCAAACAGCTCATCTGAACATCTTATCAATGGCACCTCTAACTCTCTCGTGGCATACAGTCCCCGATAAATGCTTCCCAAGCCAACTGGGCACAAAGTACTTACCAACGGGTAGGGGGGTGGTGAGAGTCACCACGGAAAAAGGGACCATTTATAGCCCAGCAGTTGCTACAAGGGAAACGCACTTTCCACTTCCTCTTTCTCTCAACCACTGTTGAACTCCCCCCAGGTTCTCTTTCAAGAGCCCCCTAATTTGTCATCACAAAAGCTCTCCATGGAAGTCAAAATGTGGTTCATGAGGCACCCTTTCTTCGTCTCTCCCCATGCTCATTTTTCTAATGAGGAACTCCTTAAAAAACTCAGAATAACGGAAGCCCAATTTCACGGCACATTTGCCATGTCAGGCACCTCGCTAGGTGCTTTCTGTGGATTCTCCTTCATGCACACTCACTCATTCGCATTTCCCCTGTTAACTGAACTTGGAGTCCCTCCCTCTAAATGCCTGGCACCTTCCACGCAGCGGCAGTAGCAGCACGTGGAAGGGTACAGAGGCCCTCAGCAATCATCGGTCTCTCCTCCTACCCTACCTGGAGCTCGCTCCATTCTTTCCCTAGAAGCAGAAATCAGCCCCAACACAGATTTCCCCTGAGACTTCTTGAGTGCTCCATAAAGGCAGATGGAAATAATTGAACCCTGAGCACTCCATGGATGCTGCTTGGATCACCCTCTGGGAAGGTGTTATATCAGCACACACCACTTTGTCCTTGGCACTCAAGGGCAATTTACATATAGCATCATCTATCTTCACGGATCCTCCCAGAAACCTGGACCGGTAAGGTCTGAGGTGCAGAGAAGCTACCTAGTTTACATGGATTTGAATTCAGATCCCCTGGGCCCTGAAGCCTAATTTATTTCAGAGATATCATCCTTGCCCAGCAGTGTAGATGACTAAGGAATTAAATTTATTATTATTATTATTATTATTATTATTATAAATCAGCAAAGGAGCCCGAAGATGGAATGCAAGAGGATTGCTTAACAAGATAAATGCATCTCAGGACTGGCACCAGGACAGTTCCCCGCCTTGCCTTCTGGGCAAATCATCAACCTCCACCTTCTCCTAGAGCAGGGCTTCCAGGTCCATATGGGACATCCAGTTAAATTTGGATTTCAGATAAACAGTGAATAATGTCTAAATCTGTCCCCAGTATTGTAAGGGCCATACTTATACTGAAAGCAAAACATTCATTTATGCTTATTTAAAATTCAAATCTGAGTGCCCCACATTTTGATCTGCCAAGTCCGGCAACTCCATCCTGAAGTTGAGGCAGGTGAGAGTCCCCTGCTGGTGCCAGAACCAAAGCTTTGCTCTTGGAGGAGTTGCTATGAAGGCCTGAGCACAACTCTCAGTCCCTGGGGGACTTGACACTTGCCCCTGGTGTTCAAGGCCCCAAGCAACCCTGCTACTTTCAGTTTCCTGTAGAGCTGCCCCTACCCTCGCTGCCCTCTCTGCTGTCAGCCTCTGGAATTCTGTGCTTCCACCTGCCCACTGCACTCTCCTCTCTTTCCCCTGCCTAATTCCATTTGAGCCTTTTGTTTTCCATTTACAACCACTTCTGCCAGGAAGCCTTGTGGCCATCCAGGACTGGCTCTGCCCACCTTCCTGGAGCACTGGGCTCCCTCTGAGAAGCTGAGTCAGACTCATTCTCCCTGGGATCAGAGCAGGCTACAGGTAAGAGGACAGTAGCTGTCTTGCCAAAGTTGGTCCTCTGGACGTCATTACTTCCTTGCACCCTTCCACCCTAGTCCAGTCACTGAGGCTCCCTCTCTCTGCCCTCAGCCACCCCCAGCAGGTGTGAAAACAACAATATAGTACAGCAGGGACTCTTCAGGTGAGCAGGAAGCAGCCTGTGCTTGGCTTGACCTCCGGGTACACCTTACCCTGTTCATGTCGTGGACCCTGCCTCAGTGGACTCCTCTCGTCTTGCTGCTGGGCTGCTTAAAGCTCTCCTGCCTCTGGCTTCCAAGTCCTGGCTCAGGCCACCTCTAGGGCAAAACCTGGCCCCTTACAGAGCACACAGGGTCTCACTCCCACTTTGGTGGGGGAAGCTGGTGTGTCAGATGGCTGAAGGTTAGGGCAGGTGGCCAGGGCTGATGGGCCTCAGAACATCACCCATATGCTCAGCGTTCACCCACCCAAAGCTTTGCCCACGCACAGCCTGGCAGCAGGAGCCGAGCAGCACAAAACTTAACCCCTTCAGGCCTCTGGAAGGCAGAGTCCAAACAGCTCTAACTTTAATGTCCAATACACACAGGCTGACACTGACATGGACTGTCACACGCACGCGTGCGTGCGTGCGCGAGTGCACACACACACACTCGCGCACGCACACACACACACACACACACACACACACCATTTGGGTTTCTGTGATCCCTTTATAGAACTCCCCAGTTTGGGGATTCATAAAATGATCCCTGGGGGTGCAAAAATACCGTCGAAGAACAGGGTGGGGAGTGGGACCCCAGGTGGTATCCAGGGCAAGGCAGAGGTCCGGAGCAGGAGCCAAAGTTGGACTCAGGAGCGAAGCCCTGCTGGGTTAGTGGTCTCTGTTCTGACCCCTGGAGCTAGGCTGTCTGTCCTTCTGTGCCCTCGCGTGTGGCCCCAGCCTCGGGGCTGAATAAGTTAAGAGGACTGGAAGGGGGAAACTCCCTTTCCTTGCAAACGAACTCCAAAAATAGAACCCCCTCCCCCTGCGGGACGCTAGCGAGCTCAGGGCGAGCTCTGCTTGGATTTTCCGGGTCGGTCGCTTGTTTTCCAGGAAGTCCCGGGCGGGTCCAGGTACCCCGAAAAGCCGAACTATTGCCCCCTCTAACCCTTTCCACCTCGGCAAGCCTCCAAGTCCTGACCTGGCTGTCCGCGGGCCACCGGAGGAGACTCACAGGGCGGGAGCGCGGACGCGGCGACGGCTCCTAGAGGTCGGCCAGGTGAGTCGCGGGCCGCAGGTACGCGCGGGCGCGGGGCGGCACACGGCGGCGCGGGCAGTGGCTGAGTAACCCGGCTGACAGGTTGGTGTTTTCCCCCTCCTCCTGCTCGTCGGTAACCACACCCCTGCTGCTCTCCTCCCCACTTCCTTAAAGGGTGGGGTGTGCTGTCTCCGAGTGCCTGCTCCAGCCTCTTACCATAAACTCTGAAATAGTCGCTGCCACCAATTCCCCTAGCTGCCCGGCTGACCTGGGGCCGTCTCTGCGTCCTCCCGGTCCCAGAGGGGACCCCGGCTGTTGTGGGCGCCCTGTGAACGGTGGATCCCCAAGTCCTGGGGCAGCGACGCTCCCTCCCGCTCCCACCCCCGCGCCTGTAGTCCTTTGAGGCCACACCTTTGGAGGTTGGTTTTCCGGTGGGTCCCCAGGCCAGTCTGCACCTCCTGAGGTGCTCGCCCTCCTCGCAGAGCATCTAGTGCAGACCGCTTGGAGCCCTGGAACCAGCCGGGTTCCAAAGCACCCAGGACCAGGTCCCTCAACTGGGGCCAGGCCTGGCTGGACGGCAGCACAGACACAGGGGAGCCAGCCTGCGCCCCACGCTGTGCACTTCACTGCCAGGACAAAAACAGCGGCCTCTTCCTCACTCAGCAGAGTGGGATCGGGGGCGGGACTCACCGGCACTTTGCAGCCTTTCTGCCCCAGGGCTGGCAAGAGTCCCGACTTTCTCCTGAGTGGGAGGAGGAGCTGGGCGGCGGCTCAGCGTCTAGTGCGGCCAGTTCCCCAGCCGCTTTAGTGTTGGTCCTGCAGAGGCCTGGGTCTGGATGTTGTCATCCACAGTGTGGTTTCTGAGGGGCTCCGTGGAGTTGCGAAGCATCATGCTGCTTGACGCCTGCGAGGGCCAGGCCTGTGTGCCCACCATGGTGACATTTTCTTCCCTCAAGCCCTGAAGAATTTGGGGCAGTCCCTCGCAAGGAGCATAGGCAAGCCGTTCACTTTACATGATTACTCTGAGTTGTCCCATCTCTGAGGAGGAAGGGGAGCCTGGGGTTCATTAAGAAAGCCAAAAAGGCGGTGTTTCTCACTGTGTACTGAGGGCCTTGGGCTTTAGCTGGGACGCCAGTCTACATAATGGAAAAGGAGAATGTGAAGCTAGGGCCCATTTGACCCGAAGACGATGCAGCTCCCAACCCATCTTGGCTCATCCTGCACGCCTGACTCCTCACTCTCAAAGGCAGCGTGTGGCCAGGTAGACTGTCTCTAGGACAAGTCCATAGGAGTCAGGTGAAGTTAGCGAGGAAGGTGTCCGGTGCTGAGGTGTGGCACTGATCACGCAGCCCATCTGAGCGCACCCGGCAGCAGGCGGCCCGCCCCGTTTTCTGCACGGATGCAGATGGGCACCGCAGTGAGTTCTGGGGTCTGCGTGAAGGTGGTGGCTTGGGAAACTTAAGAGCAAGAGATGTGTTTGTGCGTGCTGCCTCCATGTGGCCGCAACGCATAAACTACATCTCCTCCGTCTACTAGCCCGGATTCTGGGGAAGGCAAGTCTTCAGAGATTCAGAGTTTTCAGAGGCTGTTGAATTCAGAGAGCTACAGAGTCAGAGGGTTTAAAAAGAAATTGCAAGAGTGACCAATTCTGCCTTCAGGTGTTCTTAGTTTTTGCCCCTAAAAGGCTAGTCATATATTTCTGTTACTTACCTTCATGAGCAAATGTTTTCTCTAGCTCAACTTTCCCAATTAGATGTTCCATTAGACCCAATTAGCCCAGATCCAGGCCTAAGTCACCCATCTTATGCCTCCCAGAACCCCTTCTGTCCTTCCCTTGAGGGTCTACCGGGCAGCAACTGTGGCTGAGCTCTAGGAGTCGCCTGTGGTTCGGATCCTCTGCTATACTCCGTGGCCATACACTCTCTGGGCCCTGGGTGTCCTTCCAAGCATCTTTCTTATGCATCTGTCCCTCCCTCATGCCATCATCCCACCCTGGTTCACCATTCCCTTTGTCACTGGTATGGCCCTGAGTGGAAAGGTCTTCCTCACCCATCCCCAACCCCTGACCCGGGAGTCATGCTTGGAGCTCACAAAGTGCCTGAGGGGATACACTTTGGGGATGGAATTGGAAGCAGCAGGAAAGCATGAGATTGTCTTGCACAAGGGTAAAGGAAGCAGGGAATGCAATGTCAGTCCAGTTCCTCAGGATTACATAACCCCTTTTATTAGTTTTGGGGACCAGCTCACCTTCATCCTCTCTGATATCACGGTTTATGACATTAGAGTTGTCCCCCCAAAGCCTCATGCAGTCATTCGGGCTGCTTCTAGTATGATTCATTCATAATTCAATGCCAGGATTATGGGTGTGAGTGCTGCTGGAATTATGGGAGTCACAGACAGCCTGAACGAGATAGAAGGGAGAGAGACTTGCTCTCTTCTGTTGCAGCTGCTGCCGTTCCCATTTTGCTCTTGCTCTTTTGCTGTTTTCTACCACCATGAACAGCTTCCCTCTGCCATAAGCCACCCTGCCTTGGAGCCAGCTGATTGTAGACTGAAACGCCCACAAACTGTGAGCTAAATAAACCTTTGCTTCCTTAATTCTGGGTGTCAAGTATTTTGTCCCAGCAATGAGAGAAAAGTAACTGAGATAGATATCACATGGTTTTTTGTTCCACTGTTTTAAAAGAAGGTTGCAGACTGGGATATTCCTTCCTACAAGTGAAGGAAACAGGTACAATTCAAATGGGGTTAGCTGATGGGAAGCTGGAAGTGAAATTCTTGGCTGTGACGGGGAGATTGTGGGAGAACAGTTGAAAGAGTGTTTTATGAACTGAGATGACAGACTGCCAGGCTTAAGTGCACAGGGGAAGGATCCAGTCCAGAGGGAAAAGGTTGCAGCCCTGGGCTGTGACTCCATCTCTGTGCTTGTGCAGCTCACATGCCCACCTATGGTATTGCTTTCTTAGGTACCAGTTACCCATGTTCAACCACAGAAGGATGAGTAGGATACAGTTAGGTATTTGGTGAGGGCATAACTATCTCTCATCTCTTCTGCTTAGCATTTTATTGTTTCTTTTATAATTGTTTCTGCTGTTTATCACAACCCCCATTTTGAGATAGGGTCTTGGTATGTAGCCCAGGCTGCCCTTGAACTTACTGTAGTCCAGGCTGGCCTTGAACTCATGGCAATCTTCTTGTCTTGGCCTCCCAAGAGCCGGGATTATACTTGTCTTATGCTGCTCATCTCTTTTAGTGACTTATTTATAAATTTAACTTTATCATAGCTGTGTACATGCAGGAAGTTCAGTATGAACTGCAGTTTCAGATATCTGCTGTGTCTTAGAAATTGTATCCCTCAGGTAATAGGGGACAACTGTACTTTCCTAATCTAGAGGATAAGAAGAAGAAGCACCATCATCTTTACCTACTTCACAGGCATTATGAAGCCCAAATAAAGTGATGAGAGTGAAAATGTTATAAAAATGCTCTAGTTGACTTTTTCTACAAGTGAAAGGAATTACACAGGATAGAGCCAGTGGGAGATCCTCCACATGTAGTTGCCCCACGGATATAACTTGCTGGTTACAAATAATTAGCTATATATAGATGTAATTCCAATGGATGCTAAGTACTTTCATTTGCTATTTGGTTTGCACTACACAGTAATCATTGAGGAAGATGAAGTGGTTCCTACAGTGCTTTGTAGAAAGGAACAGAAGGCTTGCAGAAGTGAGTGTCCACAACCACCCGGGCAGTAAACAGCAGAGATGATTTTAAATCACTGATAGAATTTCACTTACATAATGCAAACATTATATATATATATACTTCATTCTTTTCTCCTTTCCCCACCCATTTTTCTTTCCTTTTGAACAATATCTTCCCATGTATCAATATCTATTTTATTTTATTTTATTTTTTTGTGATACTGAGGATGGAACGCAAGACTTGTGCTTGCCAGGCAAGCATTTATTCTACTAAGCTATCTCCCCAGCCCCTCACTATCTATTTTATATTTTGGATCTTACTTACTCTTCTAGGTGCTTAATCTATGGAGACAATATAATGTTTACATGTGTAAGACTGATCTATTTTACTAATGAGTATGGTCTCTTTAAAACTTATTCTAAAGGAATAATTATGGTTATAAATGTTTTGAACCTAAAAAGGGAAAGACAGAGAAACAACTTGTAGGTACAATGACTAAATAAGTAGTCTTTCCTCATCAAGTGCTCTATTGCTGATTTAACCAGGTACTGGTAAGTTCACTAAATGAATCACAACTGAGGCCAAAATGAAGAACTTTAAACCATGGCCTGAATTTAAAAAGGAATCTTCAGTCAACTCACAAAGGTGTCCATTTCTCTTTTCTTCTCTCAATAATCTAGTCTCATTTTTAGTTGGTCATGGGTTACCCAAAATATGGACTCTGGCTCCTGGTCTCCCTTGTGATGTTGTGATTCAGTGCTGGGTGGTGATTAGGGGTAGAAGCTATGCATGTAACCACAGAAAGCATGTCCTTGGGGAGTAGTGAGCAAATGTTCAGGACCTTTCCTCCTCCTCCACCTGACAATAGAACCTGGAGAAGCCGCCTTGGTCTATGTTGCCACAAACAGCCATACCACACAAGAGATGAAGTCTAAGTCCCTAAAGCCATCCAACCACCATGCTCACCCCAGGCATGGCCTGGACCTGGAGAATTTTCATAAGGGGAGAAGAAAACATTTAAATCATTGTATCTTCCATCTTTCTGTTGCAATAACCTGAACTGCATCTGTAATAGTTTGATATAATAAGCAACATGCATTTAGTCATTGCCTGGCATTCCTGGCACACAGCTCTTTTTTTAAAAACAGAGAAAAAACAATGATATAAAATTTCAAAACAAGATGGGAGAGTAACAATGGTTAGTATTTTGCTTTTTATCTTCAAAGTAGTTGCTCAGATTCCAAGACATAATAAGAAAAATTGATGAAACCTTTTTTTAATAAAATATCCACAATTAGTACAGCCATTTTAACTATCATATGTACAATATACACAATATATAATATATACTTCCTATAATATATAATATATGACATATAACATATATTATATCTATAGCTACCTATCTTTATATATTTACTTTTACCTTCATTCTTTTCTCCTTTCCCCATCCCAGTTTTTCTTTCATTTTGAACAGTATCTTCCCATTTGTCAATATCTATTTTATATTTTGGATCTTATTTACTCTTTCAGGTGCTTAAACTATGGAAATAATATGATTTTTACATGTGCAAGACTAATTGATTTTACTTATGAGTATAGTCTCAAGTTATATCCATTTACTATAAAAGTCTGAAGTTTATCCTTCTTTATAGCTCAGTAGTACTCCATTGTATAAAGATACCACATTTTTTTTATCCATTTCTCAGTTGGTGGGCACTTGGTTGCTTCCAAGATTTGGCTATTACAAATTTTGCTGCTATAAGCACGGGTGCACATGTATCACTGTGGTATGATGTTTTCAATTCTTCTGAGAAAATAACCAAAAAGGTAATAGCTGGGTCAAATGGGACTTCCAGTCCTAGTTTTTTAAGGAATCTCCACACTGATTTCCACAGTGGTTGTACCAGGCTACACTCCCACCAACAACGGAGGTGGGCTCCTTATTCTTCACAGCCCCTCCAGCACTTCATATTGGTTGATTCCTTGGTGACAGACATTCTTTCTGGGGTGAGGTGGAATATCTCAAGTATTTTTTCAATTTGCTTGATGACCAATGATATTGAACATTTTTTCACATATCTATTTGCTGTTTGCATTTTTTCATCTGCTGAATTTCTGGAATCTACATCATTGTATATCTTGGTGTAGTTTTATTTTGGTCATAGTTACTTGGAGTTCTGTATGCTTCATTTACTTGTATGTCAAATTCTTTATTCATACTTGGGAAACTTTCTGCCATGACTTATGTGAAGAGTTTTGTATGGCACTTGTGCTGTCTCCAGCTTTAACATTGGCCACAATCAATCTTATGTTATTCTGTGCATCATCATATAGCTGTTGGAGTGATTTTTCATGGTCTCTTACTATTTTCTTTGCGGTACAGGGAATTGAACTCAGGACACCACACTTGCCTGGCAAGGCGTATTCTACTCAGCTATCTCCCTGGCTCTCTTTTTAAAGATATATTTGTTTTCATCATCACTAGCTGCAATTCTGTCTTCAAAATATGACATTCTGTTCTCTTCTTCATTCAATCATTGTATATATTTTCAATTGAAGTTTTAATCACTTGGATTTCAGTTTAAATCTGTTTCATAGTTCCATTTGTTTTTTCCCCTAGGCTGGGTGTGTTTTCTGTCATTTTCTAAGCTTATCTGTTCTTTTATCTGTGTCTTCCCTTAATATCTTTTATTCTAAACATCATTTATTTTTGTACCTGAGAGATTATTTCTCTAGAGCCTTTTCCACTTGTTTTTTCACATCTGTTGCTATCATTTCAGAAAGTTCCAGTATTTGACTTCCAATTTCATCTACCTCATTGCATCCTGGGCTTTTGTTCTGGGTGTACTGAAGGTTTGGGATTGCAGTTTACTCCTGTGCTTTGTCATTTTCTATTTTCTGCTTTTATTTTATTTTGTTTTCTATGTTGACACTCACCAATTTCCTTTTTTTTTTCCTTTCTTTTTCTGTGGCATGGGGGATAAAATTTGGGACCTTGTACTTGCTAGGCAGACACTTATGTTGCTGAGCTATCACCCTGGCCCACTTGCCAATTTCTTTCTGTCTTTCTTTTTTACTTTTTTTGTTTTTGTATTTTAGGGAAGGGTCTACAGCATGTTCAGAATCTTACTACTAGATGAGATTCGTAGTGATTCACCTTTTGACAGCCTCCCAAGAGCTGGGATTACAGGCATGCTGTGCCACCATACACAGTCTCAATTGCTGTCTCAGTGTGCCACAAGGGTTGGGCCGGCACAGCAGGTCTGGAGATCGAACCCAGCACTTTAATCCACTGAGCTATTTGTTTGGCCCCCACTTGCTGATTTCTTATGATAGTTTTATTGCTTATATTTAGGCTTCCCTAGGAGATATCTGTTCTTCAGAGATGTCCTCTAGGTATAATTTTTTTTTTTTTTTTTTGTAGCTATCCCAAGAACCTACATTCTCAATTTGTAAAGGATGAGAAGTTACTATTTGGCTCAGGACCCAATCCTTTGGTATGCAGCTGTGAGTATGACTCCATAAAATTACAGTGTTATTATACAGGACAGAAAAACTGGCACAGTTAGTAATAACAAAAGTTTCAAGAACAGCTTAACTACTGACAAACTACAGTAACTACTAACCTACTACTGCCAACCACAGGAGCAAACTCTAAAGTTACAGAACAAAATCAAATGTGGTGTATGTTTGATATACCATGCATGTCATGTGCTTCTATGCAGTGATTTCCCCCCTAGTGGAGTAATTTTGTCCTTTTGTGTGGGGTGGAGTGGTATTAAGATGGGCAGAGGATAGGACAGAGTGATGAAGGAGGTCAAACGTAGTAGAGTCAAGGCCGGAGGTCAAAGAATGATCACCCAAGTTTTGGGAAACTTGAGGACATAGCAGGGAAGAATGAAATAAAAGGCAAAGGAGTAATCCAAAAGGGAGAGACAGTATTTACTCCTTTGAAAGTTTAAATTCAAAAAATAGTTGAGGAAACAGAGAAAGAAAATCAATAGAAGAAAAAGTAAGAAATCTAAACTGAAAATAAGACATAAAACAATTTATACTGCACATCCTTTATTTCAGAGAAAAAAGATCATTTTGAAAATGTTCTATTTAAAATAATTGCAGTAAATTAATTGGGTGTTTAAAAATAAATTTCAGGAAGGTGGAAAACCAGCTGCAATTTTTGTTTTGTCCAATTACCAGGGAGCCTGTCTCTTCTAGAGCACTGGATCACTCTACCCCTTTCATAATAAGTAGCATCACTGTGTGACCTCCACTATGGATCAATTTAAGGGGTCAATCAAATTTGGACTCATAGTGATCCTCTAGACTACGGGAAATCAAAAGCCCAAATGCTGGCAGGGACCAGGTGGGGACTGTAGGTGAAGCTGGCTGGATAGGGACTGTGGCAAACTGGAGAACAAATATCCTTCCCATGGGAAGCAGCTGCCATTCAGCTCAGAAATTTATTTCCACACAAGAAAGTAAGCTATGTGTAGCCAGATCTTTTTTAAAAAGCAAAGGTGGAGCCAGTGGTGGTGGTACATGCCAATAATTCCAGGATGGTGCATGCTGAAGCAAGAGAATTGTATAATGAGTTCAAGACCAGCCTGAACTACATAGTGAAGTCCTGTCTCAAAGGACATAAATAAATAAATAAATAAATGCAAAGGTAGGCAGTGACTTATCAGAAAAGAAAATGATGAAAACAGCTCCATGTGGCAGCATCAAAAGAATGCATTTAGGCAAAACTTAAGAATAAATTCAATCAAGGAGCTGAAAGACTGGTACACTGAAAAGAACAAAACACTGGGCTGGGGAAATAGCTCAGTGGTCTAAGCACCTGCCTGGCAAGCATAAGGACTCAGGTTTAATCCCTGGTACCGCATGCCGTGCTAGCCTTGGGTGCCAAACAGGCCACCAAAAATGGATGTGGTTTATAATCCCAGCACAGAGGAGGCTGAAATTTGAGGATCACTATGAGTCCAAGAAGCACAGAACCAGGTGATACTACCATGAGCAATCTATAGATGTAATGCAATACCTATCAAAATCCTAGTAGCACTTTGTGCAAAAATAGAAAATACTGCCCTAAAATTTAAATGAAAAAATCAAGGGATCTGAATAGTTGAGACAACCTTTAAAAAGACAAATGCTGGAGGCCTCACAATAATCAACTTCAAAACTTTGAAAGCTACAGTAATCAGAATGGTACATGTTGTTGCTTGGGGTTTTCGCAATGGAAACAACATAATACAGGTCACACTTTATAAGATTATATTATAATCACTCAAAGAATTACATACAGGAGTTCACGAAATCTGTCCACACACTGAAGACCAAACAATCCACCTGAGGGCCTGGACCCTATTATCCTGCATGAATCCAGCTGCAAACCTAGAGCCCATAGCAAGTACTTTCACAAGTACAACTGGAGGCCTAGAGCTCACAACAATGTCTCAGGCAGGTCCATTTCACAGATCTGTACTGGAAAGGTCCAAAGGTCAGTTGTGGAAGTTAGAAAGCCTAAGGCAGCAGGCTGAAGGATTTGTGCCAGCAGGCTGAGGGATCTGAACTGGAGTCAGGAAACAAGGCTCAAGGTAAGAACCAGAGCTCCCCCGAAAAGCACCACAGCCATCCTCAGTAACAGTGAGGTCCCGAGCTCCTCCAATAACAAGAGCTGAGTTCCCATCAGGAAAGCCAATGTGACAAGTTTCCCCATGAGGTGAGCAGTGCATGGTCTAACCAATAGAGTCTGATGAGAGAGCTCAGAAATAAGCCCTGAGCAGTGCACCATCTTCCCCTGAACCAGGAAGCAATGCTCAAGCTGAGGACTAGAGCTCCCCCAAAATGAATGGTAGCCATTCTCAGTGACAACGAAGTTAAGATTTCCTCCTCTGACAAGAACAGCCAAGTTCATCATGAAAGCCAGCATGACAAGGTCCTCCAGCAGAATACCCCAAGAGAGCCAACAGAGTCTCCAAACAGCCTCTCTGCAGCTTCTCCAGTTCTGCTTCTTGTGCTGCTGGCAACAACCCTCAGGTGGGCCTCAGTGCCATGCTAGTTCAGTTGAGCTGTGTGCAACAAGGTGACCACCAGTTAACAGTCCATTGCAGTATGGTGCTGGCATAAAAAGAGACCCACAAACCAATGGAATCTGCCAAGACAGCTCAGAAATAAGCCCTTGTCTATATGATGCCAAGACCATTCCATGAAGAAAAGACAGCCTCTTCATCAACTGGTGCTGGCCACAGTGGAAAAGAATCTGCACATTTTCTTTTTGCCAGGTTAAAAATACAAATCAAGATAGATTAAAAAAAAACCCTAAATATACAACATACACTATAAAGTTCTTACAAGAAGGTATAGGAAAAAAGCTTTGCGAAATTGCATGTGTTAGTTATTTTTTGTAGGATTCCAAAAGCACAGGAAACAAAAATAAAAAGGATAAATGGGACTTCACTAAATTTCAAAACTTAAGTGCATCAAAGGACATGATCAACAAGATGAAAAGTCAGTCTGTGGAATCAGAGAAACTAGTCTCAAGTCCTATAGCTGATAAGCTGATAAGAAGCTACAACACAATTTCTCATGTGAAAGAATTGCAAAGGTAGAAACTTTAATTTTTATGTGAAATGTCCCAATTTGTAAACATTAGCAATTGTCATGAAACTGTACATTTACACCTTAGCAATATCCCCCTTTGATAAAAACACCAGATACCCAAATGTGTCTGAGTGACCACCCTTAATCTACCATGTGACTGGTCTAAGTTGATCATACTGGTTTTACTCCTTCTGCCAGTGATGAAGTTAGAGGTGTATATGCAATTCTTTGATGAATAAAGGATGTGAAGACTCTAGAGAGTTTCAGGAAGGTTTCATTTTTGATGCTGGGTCATCTCAGGATAAGATCCTTTGAAGGAAGCTCTGATGATGGCCCTATTTTGTGTCTCCTTGACTTGTCTTTTCTGAGTTAGTTCTTTTTCTTGGTCTACCTTAAATTCCAGGATCACTCATCTGGTAGGTAGAAATCTTGCCACAGAAATCAACATGGCCCTCAGCAGTGACAGTTTCCTTGACACTGATAAGACTCTATGTAATCAGTCCCAGAATGCAGTCAACCAGATTATAACCTCCTTTGTTTATATAACAAAGCCCCTCAAGTCTTGCCTCAGTGCTACTGTTGACAGCTTGTGATCCTGTATGGACCCACTGAAAATAAATTCCACTCTTACACCACCTTCACACTTCTATTTGAGGTTTTTCTTGGGGTACAAAGCAGAGCCTGCTCTGTAGAGACCCCAAGAGTCAGACATCTGGCTTAAAATTCTAATATCTGCAGCCACTGCAGTCATTTCCCAACCAGGAAAGCCATAGGCAGACAAGAAAGATGGGAAGAGGCTAAGTCCACTGACATAACTGGCTGGGGACTTGTTGTTTTTTAATCTCCAGAATTGCTGTTATGTGAAATAATCCATCTCCTTATCATTGAAATTACTTTGAGTGTCATGTATGCATTTGTAGCTTAAAAAATCATATTCTACACAGAGAAATAAAGAATGTATGAACCAAATAAAATGTCTGCAGCCAAATTTGGCCTGGGGTGGGCAAGGAGTTTATTGTCTTGCCCTAAGCACTGTTTCTTGAAGTTCTCTCTGTATTATTCAGATCAGCTAGGAATTCCTCACTCTCCTTGTTTCCATGGTTTCCACCTCAGAGAAGGTCCATGCTGTCACTCTGTTCCTCACCAAATGTCAGGCTTCCCCATTAACTTCCTGCACTGTTCTGCTCAGTCACAGTTCACTTTATTACTGTAATAGTTCATCTGAAAGCTGCTTTGTCTGATAGTAACCTACTACCCTATCTTTCCTTTGATTAGTATTAGTATGATGTACTGTTCAATCTTTTAATTCTTATTTGTATGTTTATATACGTACAAAAAGTGGGGTCTTTGAAGGTATGATATAATTAGGTCTTGCTTCATGCAATCAATCTCTGCCTTTTCCTGCAGCCGCCAATTTCTCGTTTGCTGTTTTAAAAAGAAAGAAAAAAGGTCATTCCTCCTGTTAACAGAGTGTATTGGAAACTTGAATTCATGTTACTGTTGAGATGCGGCCTTTGGAAGGTAATTAGGATTGGGTGAGACATCACAGGGGTGGGCCCATAAGGATGTTAGTGGCATTAGTAAGAGGAAGAAAGACCTGAGCTGGTATGCCTGCTCTGTTTGGCCATGTGATGTGCTCGGCTATACTATATTGCAGCAAGGATGTCAGCCCCAAGCCAGTACCATGCTCCAAGACTTTTCAACTTCCAGAACTGTGAGCCAAAAACTTACAAACCTCTATTCTTTAAAGATTCCCCAGTTTCTGACACTCAGTTACAACAGGAAACATGTAAGATACTTCCTTTTCTCTTTGTACCTAAGAACTGTTTTTATAATAACTTTAAAAATTATCATTAATTTGATAAATTTTATAATGATGCCAAGAAGATTGGAAATCCGGTAGTGTCTGGCTTGGGGAATGTAATGGGGAATTTAGAGGTAAGAAGGACAAAAGCCTGTCCTAATCTGGTACTGGAACGATATAGAAATTCAGGTTCCTGGTCATCTCCCCCACAAGGTAAGTAAATGAAACTGGGCCAAGGAATTTGCTATTTTTTGCAGTACTGGGGATAGATCTATTCTACCCTGATCTTCCTTAAGGACTGGGTGCCTGAAGGGTAGAGAAGGCCTGCCACTGTTTCTCACTGGGTAGAACTGAGACCAATGGATCCCTACAAGTTCTATCATTTTTATTTATAGTTGAGGAAAAGAGGCCAGAAGAGTAGTGGTGTACTGTGCTCCCAGCATTGCCGCTTACTAGTACTACAGCTTAGAATAAATCTCTCCCTTATTTCTTGGAAGCCCGGACAACCACTCTTGGAATGGTGGCATACACCTATCCTCTCAGAACTCAGTATGCTGAACATTACCCCAAATAGAGGTCAGCCTGGGCTACACAGTGAGTTCAAGGCCAGCCTGATCTACATAGTGAGATGCCTGTCTCAAAAAAAAAAAAAAAAAAACAACCCTAAACCAGAAAACAAAAACCTAGAGAACCTCATTGGATTAATGTCAACTTTTGTGTTGGAAGTTAAAAAAATACACATATTAATAAGAACTTTTCATCTTTCTTTTGATTTGTCATCTCATTTGGAGTCTGCGGTAAAACATCAATGAAACAAAGAAAATCTGTTAAGAACGGATAACAAAAACAGATCACCTTATCAAAAGAGTCGGACACATGTAAAAAATAAGGAAAGAAAATGAGACCAGAGACAAGATTTCCCAAGTGCTGGGATTACAGATGCACACTACCATGCCCTACTTCCTGAAGAACCTCCTAAATGCACATTCCACCATCCAGAGTGCATGATGACACACACTTGTAATCCCTACAGTCCGGGAAACTGATGTAAAAGGATCACAAGTTGGAACTCAGGAATTACCCTGATTTATTGAAAGCTTGTCTCAAAATTTTGAGGTTCCTATAATACAGGGTTTTATCAGTTCCGTGACTTTTTAGATATTGTTGCTAAGATTAATTTTTGAACTAGTACCCATAACTGGAGACCTGGCAACTTGTTAGGGCGGTAGGTCTAGAATGTCTCTCAAACTTTAGCATATCTGAGAACCATGTAAAAATTCAGGTTCTTGGTCATCTCCCCCACAAGGTAAGTAAAATGGAACTGGGCCAAGGAATTTGCTATTTTTCGCAGTTCTGGGTATAGAACCCTGAGTCTTCGTACACCCTGGTCCCCTTATCCCCTTTTTAAAAATTTGACAGAGGGTATCAGTAAATCTTGTGATCTGCTTCAGTCTCCCAGTTGTAAGTGTGAGTCATCATGCACTGTGGATGGTGGAATCCGCATCTGGGAGGCTCAGCAGGAAGCTGGGCCTGGTGGCCTGCATCTGTACTCCCAGCACTCAGGAGGCAATAAGAATTGGCGATACCTGTGAGCAAAGAGACCAGCCTGAGCTACAAAGTGAGCTTAAAGCCAGCCTGAACTGCATAGCGAGACCCTGTCTCAAAAAAGACAAAAAAAAAAAAAAAAAGAATTGGCGATACCTGTGAGCAAAAGACTATTTTGAAGAAAGAACTGTATAGGTTCTGAGATTTTACCATCCTTGTAAGTCAACAAGGGAGGAAGCTGCAGATTCATGGATGCTGACATAAGACATGAGAATCTTGGTCAGGGAATGAAGGCCCATTTATTACCAATGACAGTCGTGGCGCCCTTGGAGCCAGCTTCCTGAGCCTCATTTCCCACAAATCTGTGTGATGAGGGACACCGCAGGTTACAGTACAGGAGAGAAACCGAGTCTAGGAAACCAGGATGTTAGACCTTTCCCTGGAGGGAGACATTATTTCTACCTTCCGAAGTACAGCTACTTTTTCCAGTATCTGTACACTACTGGAAGAAAAAACAAAGGCTCCTAGGAAACAGCACACATGAGCCTATTCACAAGGCACCTGCCAGCAGAGACCAGGACTGGAAGCACAGCAGCCAAAAGTTACATCTGCAGCACAAAGCAGGAATGCAGAGCCAGAAGGATTCTACTGCCACAGACCGCAGCAGGCCATTGTGGTTTCTAGTTGCCCAAGGCACCCTTGCTTATCATAATCCCTGTTTCAATGGGGATTATGATTTCATGTGTACTTTCCCATCTTTGTCACTTTAATCTTCAATAGAGTCGGCCTGATAGCTCAGCAGACTAAAAGCACTTGCTCAGGCAGACACAGGACTGTTCCATCCCCAGCGGGTATGCAGGCCCCGCCCACGGGGAGCTGGGAGAAGGTGAATGAGACTGGATGTGGGAGGCGCCTGTAATCCCAGCACTTGGAAGGTTCAAAACAGGAGAATCACTTAAGAGTCTGGTTGAGACACTGCAGAAGACCCTGTCCTAAATACAGAAAAAAAAAAAAGTTAAAAGAAATCTTAAATGTATCACTCAGACAAGAGATGTTATAGCCATTTACTTCCGATGAACAGGATCTTGGAATGAGTTATCACCATAGGTCAAGAACCAGAGCCGGGCATGGTGGCATATGCCTGTAATCCCAGCACTCGGGAGGCTGAGGCAGGAGGATTGCTGTGAGTTCGAGACCAGCCTGAGCTACAAAGTGAGCTTAAGGCCAGCCTGAACTGCATAGTGAGACCCTGTCTCAAAAAAACAAAAAAAAAAAAAAAAAAAGAACCAGAGCCTGTCACTACCCTCTAACCGAACCAAGAATACAACAGTATTATAGAGGGGACGTGTCACCAGGAATCCACTGCGAGCTCTGAGGGGCGAAGCCACTAACGGTGCCTTAAGAAGCCCCCACCACCTGGGAACCGGGAGGTTAAGATCCCCGCTTTCTCCCATTCGCAGGCCTGAAATTTCCAGGGAGTGGTTAAGGGAGGGAGTCAACACTTCCTCAAGCCCAACCGCGCCGCGCACCTGAGAGGACGCTTCCGCGCTCGCATCAGCGGAAGTGGGCGGAGCCTCTCCAGCGCGCCCCTCGCGATTGGCCAGCGCTGCCGTCGCTCAGTGGTCCTACCGGAAGGGGCTAGGCGACGCCTTTCGCTGGTCTTCAAACCGCCAAAAGGGTGGGAGTGGCCGGAGTGAAAGTTGCCGGAACCGGCTGTTGGAGACTATGGAGTTGAGTCTGCCCTCGTTGTCTGGGCCTGCTGGCTCCTTCAAGGAAGAGCTGCTCTGCGCCGTCTGCTTCGACCCCTTCCGTGACGCGGTGACGCTGCAGTGCGGTCACAACTTCTGCCGCGGGTGCGTGAGCCGCTGCTGGGAGGTGCAGGCGGCGCCCTCCTGCCCGGTGTGCAAGGCCCGCGCGGCGCCCGGAGATCTCCGCACCAACCACACCCTCAACAACCTCGTGGAGAAGCTGCTGCGCGAGGAGGCCGAGGGCGCGCGGCGCGCCGGCCACCGCTCCACGCGCCTCTGCCGCCCGCACCACGGCCAGCTCGGCTTCTTCTGCCTGGAGGACAAGGAGCTGCTCTGCTGCCTGTGTCAGGCCGACCCCCGGCACCAGGGCCACCGCGTGCAGCCGGTGAAGGACACTGCCCACGACTTTCGGGTGAGGCGCGCTGCTGGGCAAGCGCTCGGCTCGGACCCGCCGCTGCGGTCATTTGGTTATCCGCGGCGGTGGGAGAGGCGAAGTCGCCCTGGGCGCGGATTGGCGCTCCGGGGCGCCGCGCCAGCCCGCCCTGGGTCCCGGACGGCCATCCCCTTCGCCCCGATCTGTGGCCTGGGTCCTGGTGAAAGGCACGGGTTTGGGGGTCGCACGCGCTGTAGAACGTGGCGGGAGCCTGAGGACCTCCCCAGCCCTGTCGTCCTGCGGGAGCTGGCAGCGGTGCGGGCGCTGGCAGCGGTGCGGGCGCTGGCCCGCTCGTTTATTCTGGGTCGCCCGTTGGGGCTCTCAGGTCTTGTGTTGCAATGGCTGAAAATAAGCCACGGAACAACTTACAGAGCGAGAAGTAACATTGGAAGAAGTCTTTGTTGTAGGAAGGAAAAAAAGATCAAAAAGTTAGGGTTAAGCTGCCTCCGACTTGTTTTGAAAACATTGAATCTTAGCCCATAGAGATACTGTTGTACCCTGGCAGTTTTTGTTCACCAAATTTTTAATTTTGTGGAGGTTTCAGTCCATAATCACTGAATCAGAAAGAACCCAAGTTACAGAGCAAGTAAGTAGCTATAATCCTTACCCGACGCCTTGTTCAACCCCCCATTGTGGTCATAGACTTTGGGAGAAGCTTGTCTCATCCCTGCTGTTCCCCTGCTTCCACAGCTATGTGGTCAGTTGGCTTTGTAGACGTTGAGGGGTCTGGTGGCTACTGACCATTGTCAGCGGAATGAACCGGGTGGGCTGAGCACCTACTATGTGATTATGTGTCCAGTAAAGGAGGGAACAACCCGAGACCTTGTTTTGGTGGAGTCCAGTAGACATGGCTGAATGAATAGTCACATTAATAATTCAGAAATTTTAAGCCAACACTTTTGTCAAGGGTGGTTTAAGGTGTGATAAGATATTGTAAGAGGAAGACCACCACCACTCTGGTGAGACATAGAAAAACGTCAAGAACTGTTATCACAGACACTACAGGCCCAGAGAAGCGAGGGGCAGCCAAGGAAGTGAGGGACAGCAGGCAGTAGTGGTGGAGTGTAGGGCTGGGGAGCAATAATTCAAGAACATTCTGGAAGGAAGTCCAGACCACATTCTACAGGGCACCAAAGGGCATGCTAGGGAACTGAGGTTTTCTAAGTGCAGTAGACATGGTAGATGGACAGATGAGATTTTAAAGCATGACTTCTTTGATGGTGTCTCAGTAGGGAAACAGGCAGAAGGAAAAAGGGTAAAGGACTTTATTATCTTAGAGGACTCAGAAGATGGGAATTCTCTGAATTGGAACAAAGGGAGGCTGAGGCTTTTATCCACCCCCACCCCCCCATCCTGGGATTGAATTCAGGACCTTGCACTTGCCAGACAAGCATTTATTTTACTGAGCTATCTCTCCTGCCCAGGGGTGGAGTTTGAAGGGGGACGTTTAGATATAACTGAGGAGTTAATTGGGGCCTTCCCTGAGGTGGTGGGAAGGGTGAAAGGAAATTACACCCTGGGCCTGAATTGGAGAAGGAAGGGGGAGGTGGTCTCTGGGAAGATAAGCTGTTTTAAGGGTTTCAGCTATATTAGATGACCACCATGATAATTCAGCAAGTCATACTAGGTCCATAACCTATCACCAAGTATTTAAACTAGATCTCTACAAAGAATGTTAGTACTGGGAAGGACTTTAAAAAGACCTTAAGTGTAGTATTTCTTAAACTTTAACAAGGGTCACAGTCTTAAAAGTACTATAGAAGAGCGGCTTAAACATGTTACATGTACACAAACACAGAGCTGCTATAAGTTCTTGCCTATATCACACATAATAAACCCCAAAAAAGTTGATGGATAAAATCCAAACAAAGCTAAAATGAATACAATTCCAGTTAAAATCTGATTTTCAGGGTTTTATTGTGCTGAAGGGAATCTCTGGTCTTGGCCAAGATCCTTTTGATTAATTGTCTTTATTTCAAATGATGACTTGATTTGCCAGCCAGTTTCCTGTTTGAAGAGCTCTAAAACTCAAGTGACCTGCTTGGCCTACATTTGGCTCCAGCACATCCTCTTGTGCTGTGTATATTTCTGTTTTCTCTTTGTGTCTTGTCCCCTTTTCTTATCTTTGAGACCCAGTACCCAATACTTGCATCTTAAAGAAGTAAGGTTTTATTTTGGCTCATATTTATAGTTTGTGTTGAGCTGGTTTCAAGGCAGGACCACATGGCAGAAGGGGTATAGCAGATGAAAAACTGATGTCATGGTATAAAGAAGCAAGGAGAGAGATAAAGGGAGGATCTTAGAGACAGATAAACTCTTGCAGGCCACATCTACAGTGACCGATCTTCCCCTCTACCTCCCAACTGCTGTAAGCTCATTATCTGGTCACTTTCCAAAGGCCCTACGTATGAATGCAAGAGGTCATCTAGATAAAGAAGCATAACATTCCCAAAAGACTCATGTTCATACCTTTATGCAAAATTTATTCCATCTCTAAGAGTTATCAAAATCCCAACAGTTTCAGCATTGCTGAAAAGTACAAGTGCAAAATCCCCTGAGACATAAGGCAAACTCTGAACTCTAAGCCCCTGTAAAATCAAAAAGAAATTATACACTGCTAACCTAAAATGGCACAGCATCCACATTCCCATTCTGAAAGAGAGAAATAAAGAGATTTAAGTCAGAAAAACCAAAGTAAGACCAAAGCCCTGCAATGTAAACATTAATTCTTGTAGGTCTGTCTAGCACTCAAGGCAAGTTGTGACATGTAAATTCCAAAGTGCTTGGGCAGCTCAGCACTACAGCATTGCTGGTGGTTGTAGCCCTTGTGGCATCACTCTTGGCCTGGCTTTAGTCATTCCTTGTGTTTTTTTTTTCAGATCCTACATGTTCTTGACTTTTCAATTTCCTGGGGTCTTTACTGGAGTTGGTTTTAACTCTCACAGCTTTATGCACTGTCCTTTCAAGGACACGTTGTTTAGCTACCAGTGCCATTATTTGAAATTTGTATGGAATCCTCTCAGACCTTACATCTTACATTCTTCATGCCTATAAAACCAATACCATGCAGATAGGGCCAGTGTCTGCCCCTGACTCCAGCAATAGCTAGGTCTTTTTGCATCATGGCTGCAAGGGCTTCTGAGTGCAAAGATAGCTGAGTAATAGAAACTCAGTCCCAGGAAGCCAGTCTCCTCTTTAGCTTTTCTTGAGGAAACTGTGGGGCTCTTCTCTAAAATCAAGAAAAGAAAGAAAGGAAGAAAAGAGGTTTCATGTTTTTCACCTTTGAGTCTTCAAAGAGTATGATCTTTGGGATTGTTAAATGCACTCAAGGCATTGTTTACAAAATCACATGTAAAATATTTGATTTCTGTTAGTGCTCAGCCTTTCAGCAACCAACCTGTCCTCTGCTCCAAATTTGCAGGAACTTTTTTTTGGTGAAACTCAAACTTTTAAAATCACTCAACAGTGCCATTTGATCTTGATTCTCAATGCACAACTGGCTGAAAATCCACAAAAGTATCTATTTCACAACCTGAAAGTTTGGCTGCCTTGAAATGTCCTGTGCCAAATAAATTAATTCATTGCCCTTAAATCTTCTGTAGTCTTGGGACATGAATAAATGTAGGCAAATTTTCTGCCACAACATAAGAAGCTTTCTTAGAATATAGAAAGCACCAGGCATAGTGGTACAAGCTTGTGCTGTCAGGCGTGAGAGGCTGAGGCAGGAGGATCACTGTGAGTTCAAGACCAGCTTGGGCTGCATAGTGACTTCAAGGCCAACTTGAACTACACAGTGAGACCCTGTCTCCAAAAAATAAAAGTGTGTGTGTGTTCTCAATGTACAACTGGCTAAAAATCCTTTGAGTCTTTAAAGGATATGATCTTTGGGATTGTTCAAATGCCCTCAAGACATTGTTTGTAAAATTGCATGTAAAATATTTGATTTCTGTTAATGCTCAGCTTTTCAGCAACCAACCCATCCTCTGTGTGTGTCACACACACACACACACACACACACACACACACACACTTTTTGTATGAGATAATGAGAGATGTCAGGTACAAAAGGTAGGAAGCCAACCTAAAATTCATAGTTGCTCTTCAGGAAGTCCAAAGATATCAGAAACAATTAGAACTTAAAAACAAAACTGGTAACCAACATTTAGATGTGCTGATGAAAGTATTTCACATGGTTAAGCGATATTAGAAGTTGGGAGAGGGTTGAGTAGGGTGGGACATTTTTAGATGCAGCCTCAGTGATTGTCTTCACTCTGGCAAATGACTGAATTAGCACCTGTTGTCTGGCCTACACATGACTGCAGCCAGCACAGTTTAAAAAACTGCAAAGAGCCTGTGGCCATGTTATCTTTACAGGGATCCAGGACACTGCCTGAGCTAGCCCTAAGCCTCAGCAGGATACCCTTCTCTGCTGGACCTGTGACCGTCCTGTCAGACCAGGCCCCTTTGCCTCCTCAGCCCTGTCTTCCTGTCTCACCTATACTAGCAAACAACAGGATGCTGGTTTAGAGGAACCCCAATGGCCCTTTATGCCATTAAATGGATGGTTCAAAGCTGGAAGTGCAATTACCATTCAGTCCTGCCTTCAGTGCTTGGCAGGACTGGGTTCAGTGGGGTCAAATGCCATTGCTACATTCATGTCAAAGTGGAGCCACAGCTATAAATGCATGTTGCCCTCCCTTTGTAGCTTCTAGTCTAACTTGCCTGCCTCCTCTTCCTCCTTGCAGGCCAAGTGTAAGAACCTGGAGCACATGCTGCGGGAAAAAGCCAAGGCTTTCTGGGCCATGCGGCGTTCCTATGAGAACATTGCCAAACACAATCAGGTGAGTGGGGCTTGGGCTGAATGGAGAGATGGGGACACCCAGGGAAGCAGGGAAGAAGCAAGCAGGCTTGGCTCTGGCTTTGACCAGTGCCACCCACAGGAGAGCTTTTGACTTAGAGTTGGCCATCCTTAGAGCCAAACTCTTGGTCACTGACTGGGATACTCATGTTAGTCACATAGCATAGTCACACTAGCCACAGATATGCCCTAAAAAGCCAGACACCTATGCTGTCTGTACATGACTTAAGAGTCATTTCAGTATGTGCTCATTGCCTTGTACTTGTACTTAGGCCGATGGTGACCTGGAACTCCTTAGTGACTCCTCATTTCCATTTGGCCCTCATGTCCACTACATGAACAGTCTTGTCCATCTTCAAAATACACCAGGTTGAAACTGCACTGCTCATCTGGCCTCCCTTGGAATTGCTTCCTCTGCACTGGAGTGATATTTTGGATAAATATTATCACTCTATTCCAGCCACCCTGGCCTGGCCTCTCTGTTTCTGAAATGAGGCAAATCTGTTCCCTGGGTCCAAATCCTAACATCTTTGCCATTAACATCTTAGCTACTATATAACTTCTGTGAAGTGTTCCTTGATTACCCCCAAGAGCCCTTCCCTTTCACTTGGTGTCCTGTCTCCTTGGTGTGTGTTCTCCAAGACACTTCATTACCGTTTTGTTCTCCTCTTACCTGAATATAAGGATAGCAGGCACATAGTTCATTCCCACTGTCTTGAAGTTCTAGGCACACAGTGGCCAAAAATGAACTTGTGGCTTTAGGCAAACTCCATGGTCAGGTGTTAACCAGGCTCTTTCCAAGCCCAATGCCTGACTTTGGAGGTATGGGCACAGGAGGCCCTAGCCAGGGCAGCCTGAACTGGGTTTGTCTGCACAGCTGGGCTGAGTGCAGATGGGCAGCGATTACTAACAGCAGTCACTTCAGGAAGTTCCCTGCCAGAGCTGAGAAAATAGTCAGAAACAAGGTTGCTGGGCCAGGGAGAGAGCTCAGTAGAATAAGCCAATCTCAGGGTCCTGATTCAATCCCAGGTACTGCAAAAAAAAAAAAAAAAGAAACAAGGTTGCTTCTGAAGCTGAGGGATGGAGTGGGAGGACCCCATGGAAAGTCTACTTTTAGATCTAAGTCTGTCTCCAGAAAACCTCTGCTAAACTAATCCTCAAAAAGAAAGAAGACTTTCTTTTTACTGGAGTTTTTGTTTACACATTCAACTAAGATAATACAAGAAGCCATCCAACATTTCTGGTGTCTCAGAGACCAACAGACTGACTTAAGAAGGAATTTGTATGTTTTTCAGTAAGTTATTTTGCCATGATATTTCAGACCTATAAACACAGTGAAGTCCTATCCAAGAATGAGACTACTACTCTGCCATTTCTGGAGGTTAACTTTAGTTTTTTTTCTGGTCATCGTCGTGGACAAATGGGGCTTCATATCTTCCCTTTGACTTGTTGTGTGGCAAAAGCCACTTGACTAGCTGGCTGTGGACAGGGTGGACTGCAGATCCTGGGCTGGAGGACTGTTATCTGCCCAGCCCAGGCACTGGAGGTCTCTTGAGGCTTTGTATAGAGAGGCATGAAACCTCTAGAATTCCAGCTTGATGGCTGCTTTACCTGTCAAAGTCCATGAATAAAGGTTGATGGTGAAGCCTGTGTCTCAGTGTTTACCCCTTTACTGTGAGGCTCTGATGACCATTGGTGACAGAGGTTGAAGTAGTTGCCCTGAGACTTGCTCAGTTTTCCTGCCTCACCCTGTTCTTTTGCATCCTGAGATAGAATCACTTGAGATCCTGGTCTGGCTACCCCATATGCTCACAGTCCTAGTAGCCTGAAGTTTCAACACGTTACCTGTTGTCCTTTGTGTTTCTTTGATTATAGCTAAGTTTGTACATCTTTTCACAGCACAGTAAGTCCCCGACCTACAAACATTCGTGTTGCAAACTTGCACAGATACAAACGGACCTTGCACTGTGAATGTTGGTAGATGCAAACAAATGACAGAAGCAGCTCAGGCGTCTCTGGACATTGTCACAGCTGAACCGCTGTGTGCTTACTGCACAGTGTGACGGTGTGTGGTAGTGCAGTGTTGGTCAGAGCCCGGATGTCCAGAAGCAGGAGGAAAAGCCGTGGTGACAAGGAGAGGCTCCTAGGCAGCGCAGAGCAGGGCTTTGCGTCCGAGGCAGGTCAGGCTCACTTTGTTGGACTCGAGTGACTCCGACTTAGAAGCATTCTTGGGGAAAGGGACTGGTTTTTAAGTTGGGGACATACTGTACTGGTTTCTTAGCAAATGCCAGTTCATGCCTGCCTACTTTGTGGGTACTGGGGATTCAATCAGGGCTTTGTACATGCTAGGCAAGGGCTCTACCACTGAGTTATACCCCCAACCCTAATTTATATTTTTTTTAAGTCTTGGAGTAATTGTCTTCTAGTAGATTTGTAAGAGTACTTTTGTACTAGTAAGTTTCTCAAATATGTTTATTGCAGTTACTTTTCCTAGTTTGTCATTTCTTTTTCCCTAAGCCATTCCCCACCCCCTCCTGTTTTTGTTTTTTTGGCTTATATTAATTTTTTCAGCAGATCTTTTCATTACCTTCTCAGAATTCTATGTGTATTAGACTTTTTTTTTTTAAATGGCAACTCTTTGTTTTTGTTTTTTTTAATTCATTTATTTGTTACAGTGTCTCGCTACACATCACGGATTCTTTTTTTGCAGGGGGGGGGGTCAGCTCAGCCCGCCCTGGGGGGAGGGGCTGGCATGGCATGTGGTGCTGGGGATCGAATCGCAGTCCTTGAGAAGCTCCTTTCCTGAGAGGCGCTTTAGACTGCTGAGCTATCTTGCCAGCCCTGTATTAGACTTTTAATCCCAAAAATAAGATTATAATTTTCCATAGCTAGAATCTATGTTTGCAATTGCTTTTCCAATAGTTGTCTTAAAAGTAGATTTGTAAGAGTACTTTTGTACTAGTAAGTGTATATGTGCTTAGCTTTATTAATAGTCTTTCTATATAAAACTTTTGCTGTTGTAGTTGTATTCCGCTATCTCAGTCTTTTAGCCTTTTCAGTTTCAGCCTAAGAAATGTTTCTTCCATTTTCAGATAGAAAATAGCTGCTTTTTCGCAGTATGTTTTTGTCCTCAAATTTTGTGGTTGTGATTTGGCATATACATGTTAAAATAAATGCTCCTTATTATTTTAGAAAAATTTGAGTCAGACAAATTAAGGTCCTAAAATTTGAAGGTAATAACTTTTAAAAATTGTTGCTGTCTGGCCATAGTGTTGCATACCTATAATCCCAGCATTCTGGGAGGCTGAGGCAAGAGGAGCACAAGTTTGGGCCTAGACTGTGTAACTCAGCAATGTAGAGAGACCCTGTGTCAGACTAAAAAATAAAAGGAGGCTGGGGATGTAGCTCAGTCAGAACACCCTGGTTCTAGTCTGTTGTTATTTGCAAGAAACCAGTGTGGCAGGGCTGGCCAGATGCTGAGCAGATTAAAGGGCCTGCTTAGGCAGAGTGCAGTTGCTGGGGTTTGATCCCCGGCAGCGTGCAGTGCTGGCCCCACCCACGGGGTGCTCTGAGACTGTGATTGACATTGGTTGGTGATTGAGACTGGGTGTCATGGCCTGTGCCTGTAATCCCAGTACTTCAGAGGCTGAAAACAGGAGGATCAGTAAGAGTCCAATCAGTGTAGTGAGATCCGGTAGACCTTGCAGACCCTGTACTAAATACATTTTTAAAAAAAGAGAGAGAAAACAGTATGGTGGCATAAACCTCTAGTCCCAGCACTTGATTGAGGCAGAATTGCAAATTTGAGACCAGTTTAAGGCCAGTGAGACGCTGTCTAAAAAACTGAAACAAAGATGTTGCTTTAGTGATAATTCATTTCTGTGATTCAGGTGTTCTCTTGCTGTTGTGCAGCCAAACAAGATACCGAGCGTTCTCTGTTGTTGAGGTGTTCAGATTAATGGTGTCACCTATAAGCAGTGATTTCATCTTTTTTAAACTCCATCCAAACAGTTATTGAGGGGCCAGGGAGGTGGCTCAGTAGCATAAGTGCTTGCCTGGCAAGTACAAGGGCCTGAGTTCAATCCCCAGTTCCATTAAAAAAAAACCAAAAAAACAATTATTTAACTTTCTCACTTGAAATTTAAAAGTGTATGCTTGTCAGATATTACATTTGCTTTATCCCTAGAGATGTAGGATTCTGTTAGAGCACAGGGCTCTGAGGCAGTCCGAGGGTCATTGGCTGAGGATAGCTGAGAGTCCCATAGCTGACCTCTGACTCCTTGCTACAGGTAGAAGGGGCCTGGCTGCAGAGCCGCATCCGGGAAGAGTTTGAGAAGCTCCGAGAGTTCCTGCAGAATGAGGAGCAGGCCATCCTGGATGCTATGGCCAATGAGGCCAGGCAGAAACAGCTTCTGGCCGACCAAAAGATGAAGCGGCTTGAGGAAGAGACCGAGATGCTTGCCCATGAGATCGAGCGGCTTCAGGCAGAAATGAAGGAGGACGACATCTCTTTTCTCATGGTGAGCAGCTGTGTTCAGGGACCAGGCATAAGAATGGCACAGCCTGGCTAGAAGAGCTGAAGTGGATAAGCTGTTGGCATCAGAGGCTAGAGTGGGACCTGAAGCTGATCTCTCACTTTCATTTATTTGCTGGTCTTTTAAAATGGAGTCTTTGAAAGTTACTCAGTTACTGAAATGTTTTTATTTAAACATAATGTCCTTGTATTCTCTTATTAAGAAAAGGAAATTTTGTTCTTCCTTTAATAGTGTTGAGATCATTTTTATTTCATTTATTGGTTTTGTCACTGCCACTTACAAAGAAGTTTCTGTGACTTAAAAGCTGGTTTATAAATCAGTCAGGAAAATTATCAAGGTGTCTACTGTAACTAAAGAGAGCAGACCTCTCTTGGAAAGGAGAGTGTCCATCAGAGTGGGGAGGGTCAGAGCTATCAGGCATGGTGTTCTGTTCTGGCTAGGGCCGTTGTGGCTTGTCTGCCTCCTACAAAGCCTTAAACCACCATGTCCCTATCCTCACAGTGCCCGAGTACAAAACTGCTTGATGGGATTGAAGTTGGGTTGTTTACCAGTTCTGGATATCATCCTGTCCAGTACAGGGTGCTTCCAGGAATGTTTTGGCTTATATGTTGTTGTTGCTTTGATACAGTTTGCATACTATACTATATAATTCATTCAGGTTTTTGAAGTTTATTTTTTAAAAGACAGGCCCTTGCTTTGTTACCCAGGTTGGCTTCAAACTCGGGTTCAAAAGATCTTTCTGCTTTGATATCTTGTCTTGTTTTTTTTTTGGTGGTACCAGGAATCAAATTGAGGACCTTGTGCTTGCCAGACAAGCAGTTATTGCACTGAGCTATCTCCCCGGCCCCATGCCTTGGTGTCTTGAGTAGCTGGAACTACTAGTGCATGCAGCTGCCCTGGTCTCACTCACCTATTTAAAGTACACAGTTCACCCATTTTCAGTGTGCTGATGAGCTGTGTAACCATCGCCGCTGTTAGAATGTTCTGTCTTAGAATGTTTCTTCTCACAAAGGTCTATGCCCTTCAACAGTCACGTCTCAGCGTCTCAGCCGCTGGCAACCAGCTATCTTTCTAGATTTGCCTGTTCTAAACAGTTCTCATAAATGGAATCTTGTACTATGTAACCTTTGGTAACTGGCTACTTGCGTTCAGCATGTTTTTAGATTTTATCCATATTATAGCATCCATTAGTGCTTCTTTCTTTGTTACACTGTATGAATGTTCCAGTGTATATTTTATTGGTTATGCTGATGGTCATTTCGGTTGTTTCTGCTTTTTCTCTTCAAGACAGGGCATTGAATCAAGTGTCTTTACATTGAACTCTATTCCTCAGCCTTTTTAAAAAAGAATTTTGAGAAGAGTCTCACTATATTACCCAGGATGGGTTTGAACCTGCTATTTTCTTGCCTCAGCCTCTTAATATGCTGATACTACAGCCAGGTGCCTCTGTGCCTACCTTATTTTTGGGGTTTTATTGATAATAATCATTCATGTACTACTTTCTTGTGGATCTGTTTTCATTTCTCCTGGGTGTACATATCTAGGAATAGATTTACTGGATACTTTAACCACATCCTTGCCAACTTTCTTCTTTTTTAGCTGTTCTGTTGAGTGTGAGGTGGCATGTCAGTATGCTTTCAGTTTGCATTTCCTGAGGACTAATGATCCTGAGTACCTTTCATGTGCTTATTGGCCATTTACAGCTCTTCTGTGGAGAAATGTCCGTTCCAAGTGTTTGTCCAATTTCTTCATTGGGCTTTTGGTTGCTCATTTGTAAGAGTTCTTTATCTGTTTATCCACTTTGAGTTAATTCTTTATATTCTGTTGTATATCAGTATCTATTTTTGCCAGCACCATTTTTTTTTTTTCTGAATGAATTCTTTTTCCTATTGAATGATCTTGGGGTCTTGTAGATAATTGACAATAAATTTGAGGGTTTATTTCTGGACTTTGAATTCTGATTCATATATTTTGAGATTTTCTGGGATGGGTAGTCGTGGTACCGAACCCAGACAAGGCCTCATACCAGAAGCACTCTGCTGCTGAGCTACATTGCCTGCCTTTTTCATTTTTTTATTTTGAAACATAGTGTCACCAGTTGCTCAGGCTAGCCTCAGGCCTGTGAGTTCTGGGTAGCTGGGATTACAGGTATATACTGCTCTGTCTGGATGCATGTCAGTCTTCATGTTAGGGCCGTGCTGTCTTAATTACTGTTGGTGAGTAGGAGACATCCAACTTGGCTCATCTTTTTCAAGATTATTTTGGATATTAATTTCTTGAATTTCTATATGAATTTTATTCTTATTATTTTTTAAAGATTTGTTCATTTGTTGGGCCTAGGGTCTTGCTACACAGCTCAGACTCATAGTGATCCTCCTGTCTCAGCAGCCTCCCCAGTGCTAGGATTACAGTTGTGCACCACCACACCTGCTTTCAGTGTCTAGCGTGGCACGGGGCCAGCACAGTGTGAAAAGAAGTCACCTGGGATTTTTAGAAGAGAATACACTCAATCTGTGATCACTTTGGTACTGACCTCATAGTGCTCAAACTGACTTATAGACATGAGAGGCATGATTTCTCTTATGGTCAGAAAACTCACACGCTTTCTCTGTGTGTTTTTTTTTCCTTCAGAAACATAAGAGCCGAAAACGCCGGTAAGTTGCCAGGTCTTGTGAAGGGAAGGGGAAGGCAGGCAAAAAAAAACAGTGCTGCAGACTCTCCAGTGGTCCCAGGGCCAGGCAGCTGATGCAGTGGCTGGTGGAGCCCAAGAGAGCAGGGCTCTGGGAGTGAAGAGTTGTTTTTCCCAAGGTAGAGGCTCGCCCTCCACTGTGCATGAAGGACAGTTGTGCACATGGTCTTGTTTCTCAGTGGTCACCCAGCATTGAGGGGTTTTTTTTGGCTGGCTTGCTGGCTTTTAGCCCCAGCCTCAGGATCTGGTGACTGCTGGTTTCCCTGGAATGACCAGAGTGCTTTGGGTGGTAGTGGATTCCTGGTCACTGGAGGTATTCGGAAAAGGCTGGGTGACACTTTATCTCAGTTGGACTAGAACACTGTTACAGTTCCCTCTACTTCAGATGTCCTATGACCAGAGGTATGTGGCTTCTGTCCACAAGGTTGTAGCCCACTTGAGGAACCCCCAGTTTGTATTTCTCATAGCTGAGGCAGGATGAGCCTTATGACCAAGGCCTGAAGTAGGCCCAGTGTGAGGGACTGCTTATGGGAAGAAGACCAGGAACGTAAGAGCCTAGGCAAGGGGACAAGTCCTTGGGGCGCCCCCAGCCCTACACACCATGCCCAGTCCTCCTTTCTCAGGCTGTTCTGCACCATGGAGCCGGAGCCTGTGCAGCCAGACATGCTTGTGGATATCTGCAAGTACCTAGACTCCCTCCGGTACCGTGTCTGGAAGAAGATGATTACATGTGTGGAATCCGGTGAGGGCTGCAGCAGGTGACCTCAGCCAGGCTCCCCGTATCTACCAGCTGCCCCTCCCCCTAGGCCTTTCTTAGGCATGCCCTGCCACCCCTCTCCATCCTGCCCAGCTGTCCCAGTCCTCTGGCCAGCTCTTTCCTGGGCAGCACCTGACCCTCTTTCACCTCTTCAGAAAGCAAACACTCCTCTTCCTGTTGCAAACTATAACATGTATGACGAGGGACCTCATGCAGTGTCACCTCTCCAGCCATTGTGTCCTGGTGTGTCAGGGAGGGGAAAGGCATGCTTTTTCTAAGATAATGCAGTCTTGTGAATACAGTGAGTCCCTGCCTTCGTTATTACCTCTGGCTGCTACCACAAAGGACACAAATTGGATTGCTTAAAATGACAGAAATCCATTCTCAGAGCACCAGTGACAACAGGGCTATGGGCCCTTTTCACTTCTTCTATCTGCTGGGGTCTGCTGGCATTGCTTGGCTCTCTGGTTTATGACTGCAGCACTTCAGTCTCTGCCTCTCTGTCACATGGTGCTATTTTTGTAGTGTCATTGCCACTTTTCCTGGAATACACCTGTTGGACTAAAGGCCTGCCCTACTATAGCCAAGTTCATCCTAAGTCCATTTAGTTCCAAAAACCATCCTACTTGGAGAACTGGGCCTTAGGACTTCATGAGGACACAGTTCAGTCCATAACCCTGTCAGCCCAGCAGCACCCTGATACACAGATGGGTGGGGCAGAGGTGGTTGGTCAGCCAGTACAGCAGGAGGGATGTCTTGTTCGTTGACCTATCACCTTCTCTGCCCTCAGTGCCCTTCAGCCTGGACCCCAACACCGCAGCTGGCTGGCTCTCAGTAGCTGACGACCTCACCAGTGTCACCAACCACGGCTACCATGTGCAGGTGGAGAACCCGGAGCGCTTCTCCTCGGTGCCCTGCCTGCTGGGATCCTGCACCTTCTCGAAGGGCTCCCACAGCTGGGAGGTGGCCCTGGGCGGGCTGCCGAGCTGGCGGGTGGGCGTGGTGCGGGTGCAGTCCCAGGAGGGTGCCGAAGGCCACTCACTCAGCAACTACCATGATATGCGCTCCGGCTTCTGGTACCTGTGCCGCACCCAGGGCGCAGAGGGGGACCACTGTGTGGCCTCAGACCCAGCCACATCCCCCCTGGTCCTGGCCATCCCACGCCGCCTACGCGTGCAGCTGGAGTGTGAAGAGGGTGAGCTGTCCTTCTATGATGCTGAGCGGCACTGCCACCTGTACACCTTCCATGCCCGCTTTGGGGAGGTGCGACCCTACTTCTACGTGGGCAGTGCACGGGACAACAGGCCCCCTGAGCCTTTGCGTATCTGCCCCCTGCGTATCAGTATCAAGCAGGAACTGGACAGCTGAGCAGGTGCAAGCCCCATCCTGATGCCCAGCTGGGCCTGGACTCTACCCCTGCCTTTGGGCAGCATTCTTTACACTTTTCTTATTCTTTCTGGGACTCCAAACCTTATCTTGTCTGGTTTTTGCCCCTGCCTCCCTATAGTTAAAAACCCCTTTTTCTAGGCCTCTTGCTGGGCCACATTCAGGGCACTTTCAGGTGCAGATGTTTTGAACCTCATGTCAGGACTTTGCTTTAGGAATAGGCCTATTCTACAAGATAGATTTCATTATTTCCCAGGTTTGGTGAGGCCAAGCATCTGGTTGACTGCTATTTTTTTAAAATTTTATCACTCTGCTCCCAGGAAGAGGGGCAAGCTGCATATGGGGCCACCCAGGGTCTGGTAGGAGTCAGAGTAAGGAGGAAGTACTGCCCAAGCCTTTGTCATGGCTTTCTGGGAGGAAAAGGCAGAGCAGGGTGAGCAGGGGGCAGAGGCTTCAGTTGGGGTAGTCTGAGGATTTGCAGCAGGTTCAGGGTTGTAGCAGCCACCCCTGAAAGACTGACACTGCCCATGAGAGCCCTGTGGCAGATGCAAGAGGCACTGGTGCCAGGCTCTGGGTTGGTGCTGCCACAGGACTGGTCTGCTTGGAAGGGACCGCTCACCTATTGAGTACCCAGCTCCAAAGCTTCAGCAACACAAGTGAAGCACAGTGTCTGCAGGGCCATGCTGTGGCTTTGCAACATGACCCAGGGCTCGGCTTATCTGTCACCTGTTACTGTTTTAAAATCACTGCACAGGTCTCACTGGGAAGACTGAGACAGACTGCACTGACCCCCTTGATCAGCTCCCACTCTTGTTTATATTGGAGTAGGCGGTTTCCTCAAAGATGAGTTCTGGAGCACTTCTCTGCGCACACCGCTGCTGTTGGCTGTGAGATGATGGCACTGGCAGGCAGTGTCCTGTAACTGCCATGGAGGGAGGGCCCTCTGCTTAATTCTTTCCAAGGTCTGAGAAGGGAAGGCAGGAGGAGGCCCTTCTTAGCCAAGAAAAAGAAAGGGCAGCCCTCAGCTTCCGGTGCTCCACTCCCCTGCTTGCTTTTTGCTGCCACCAGTGGAGGCTCCCAAGATTACCCCTCTCTCCCCCAGCTGGGTTCTTCCACCATTTCTTTCTCAGACCTACATGTGGTTTCTAGTTGCAGCCCAGGAAGCCAGTTGGTAAAAGCAAACATTTTGCTGTGGGTACGATATGCTAATATCCTGCCTGTATTTGCCACTTCATGAAATCTCACATTTCAACAAAATATGACTCATGCCCATTAATTGGTTATCAATGTCTTGTGCACATCAGTTATGTAACAAATGGGGTCACAGGAAAGGTCCGGTTTGGAGCTGCCACTGTGATTCCATCCAAGTTGGGGTGGGAGGAAGTGAGCACTAGGCCCTGTGTGTCAGGTGCTCAGCCCAAAGAAGTCTGGCACGTGGGGAGCTAGGCAGATCTCAGAGTGTGCAGCTTCTGCTGTTCAGTGTTTACCTATCATGTATAGTTTCTGTATAGTGAACTTGACCTGGAATTACTTTGTTATAATAGAGTTTAATTTTTTTTATTTTTACCTTAGATGTAAATTTTTTTAAACATTGAAGATAATTTGATCTGAGTATGGTGATAAATACCTGCTATCCCATCACAGTGGGAGGGTGAGGCAGGAGATCACAGGTTCAAGCCCAGCCTGGGCAACTGGTTAGCCTTTTCAAAATAAATAAAAAGTGATATGTCCTTTTAATATCAGTGTTCCTGTTTCAGGTTTATCCATGTCACGTGTATTCTTTGCAGTGTAATGTATTGAATGGAATGATACTGATGGTGCGCCTTATCAGTTGGTGGGCTCAGGCTGTTTGTGTTCTTGGCTACTATAAATGGTTCTATGCACATTTGTGTCCAAGTCTTATCTGGACGTGTCTTGAATGCTTTGTGGTAAACTAATACTTGGGAGTCAGTTTGCTGATGCACTTGGCAACTGCAGTCTTTTCAGAACCTGCTAAGCTGATTTCCAGTGTGCAGCCCTGTTCTGTTCTCCCCAGTGGTGGGCAAGGGTTCTGGCCTTATTTGCCAACACTTAGCTGTCATCTTCGCAAGGTGGCAGGTGGCTTGCTGTGGCTTTGGCTTGTGCTCCCCCCACCCCCCGTGACTGACATATCGAGCACCTTTTCATGTGTTTGCCATTTGTTTATCTGCTTAGGAAAACTGCAGAGCCTTTGACAATTTTTAATTGGTCATTTGTCTTTATTTTAAATACAAGTGTTCAGATGTCTGACATTCTGTGGGTGCCTGTCACTTGATGAGCTTTCAAACCCAACCTTTTGTTTTTCTTTAAAAAACATTGTCCAATGATGTTTTTTGTTTTGTTTGCATATTCTAATTTTGTTTTGTTTTGGTGGTCCTGGGGATTAAGGAACCCAAGGATGCTACCACTGAATTTTGTTCCCTGCCCTTTCTACCTTGAGATAGTTGCTGGGTTGCCTAGGCTAGCCTGGAATTGGGGTTCCTCCTGTCCTGGCCTCCTGAGCAGCTGGAATTGCAGACCTGTGCTTTCTCTTCTGGAAGGTGAAATTTCTTCCAGAAGGAATTGGTTAATAGAACAGTGGGAGGCTTTCCTGGGCCACCTGGCTGGTGGTGGGGCAGGGCGGGCAGTTTCCCCAGCACCTTGCAGGGACATTGAAAGAGCTCCCCTATCTGGCTCTCCTCCCCTATACCTCCTCTCTGGGCATGGATCCTACTTGTACTCCCCACCCTCCAGGGAAGCACTAGGCCTTCTGCATGGAGATCTGTTGAACGGAAGTCCAACCATGAACCACTTAAGGACGTGAGTCAGCAGCAGGCCACAGACAAAAGATGGTTCTGTAAGATTGTAATGGGGCTACACAAAAGTCCCTGTCATCCAGTAGTTTTTCCTTGGCCTCTTCGCATAGCTGCTTGAGGGCTCAGCCTTTGCGCGTGCCCGCGGCCTCCAGCACCAGTACAGTTTGTGTGCCACAGAGCTTTGCAGCCGAGCAGCATCTGTGAAGTGTGCAGCACCTGTGCTGTCTGGGTCTGGCTTGGGGTAAGCACACTGCGATGCTCACACAGTGATGCAGCTGCCTAAAGGCACATTTCTCAGAACCCCTGGCACTGAGTGTCACGTGACTGTCCAAAAAGCTGTCCTCCAAAGCTCCGCAGAGCACAGCAGCATTTGAGGGGAAAGGGACCACTTGGCACGCAGATGCCTGGCTCCAGCGCCAAGCCTCCAATGCACAAGCTCCTCGCTTAACATCTGCACCCAGGAGCAGAGTGGGGTACCTGCTCTAGTGCTGGGGACATTGGTGAGGCTGGCCTTGGTAACAGTGGCCGCTACCATACTATTATATATTGGCTAATTCTGCAAGTGGAAGACTGCGTGCAAAAATTACAACTCACAATACTAACCCCAAAGAAAAGTGAGAAACAGAAATGCAAGTTATGTCAGGAGTGCTTATATGTCCTCAGATTTTTTTAACGTGTTTATGAAAAATAACAGTAACTTGAGAAAATGAAAATCCCATAATGGCCTATAAAAGTAGATTGCACAGTTAAACAGAGACATGCAACATACAGAGAGACAAGCAGGAGCTTGTGTATAGTTAGATAGTTGTTTACATGGCTGCAGATGCCAGAGGCACGAAGTGTACTGGGCAGTTGCATTCTTCTGCGTGTCCAGCTCTCCGTAGGCGGCTGCCTCTACTTGTCATCTTTCTCCCCTTTGGGGAGATACTGTGCACGCAGCACGTGGTCTGGTTTTCAGCATGCCCCGCCCGCCCCAGCAGCTGTGAGGGCAGATTCCCTTGCTCTGTGTCCCCAAGTAACCCAAACAGGAGAAAACACAAAAGATGTTTAAGTAACTTTTTCTCCTCAAGGGGGAGTCATGCAGTCGGTTCACTTGGTGGATTTCAGTTTTTGTTTTCCTGTAAATATTGCAGTGTAGAGGTTTAAAACAAAAAGAAAAGACTAAACTGAAATATTAAACCATAGATGTCAACATTAAAAAAAATCATCCTCAAGTCATGTTGGACAACAAATAAGACCCTACATTAACCTCAAAAATGAAAATGTTCCCTGGGTTACAGGCTGAGTAGCCCAAACAAACTCAGTCCTCACAAAGGCACGCAGTCATAGGAGACTGGGATATGGGATTGAACAATCAGGGTTCAAACTCTGAGTTGCCCACCCTGTGGCTCTGAGAGAGTCTTCTACCTTATCTTCATCGTGTTAAAAAAAAAAGTTCCCACTGCTTCTGCTATGAGATTTTATTTTTTTGTATTTTAGGGGAAGATCTTACAGGGTGTTCAGGGTCTCAGTACTAGATCCGACTCATAGTGATCCACCTGTTTACAGCCTCCCAAGATTGGGATTACAGGTGTGCTCCACTGAGCACCACCACACCCAATCTCAATTGCCATCTCAGTGTTCCCCCAGGGGCGGGGCCCCTGTGCTGCAGGCCCAGGGATGGAACTCCCAGAGCTGACTCCTGCTTGCAAGTGCTTTAATCTGCTGAGCTATTTGGTCAGCCCTGCTGTGAGATTTTAAAGTAAGCAAATGTTTAAGTAAGTGTAGAATACAGCTTGAACTTGAGTTTAGCAGTTCAGTTCACTATTGTTAGACCTGCCCCTGCTGCTTAACCTGCTGTGACTGATAAAGCCATTCAACTTCCAGGAAGGGGGAAACCTGGACACTTGCTTATTTTTTCCAGGTTATTTACAATTCTAACATTGTGTGGGTAACAGTTTGTGTCACTAGCCAGGCCTTGTGGCTTCCCCGCTGAAGACAGGTGATTCAGGGTGCTGCTGCAGATGGTCTCAAGAATGTGGGTGTCAGCCAGGCATGACTAATTCCAGCATTCTGGAGGCTGAGACAGGAGCATCACCTCAAGTGCAGGGCCAGCCTTGACTACATAGTGACTGAGTTCAAGGCCAGCCTGAACTACATGGCAAGACGTCTCAAAAAACAAAACCCCAAAAACAAAAGAATCTGAGTATGGTACCAGAGGCTTTGCCTCATATTTTGAGGCTGGAAAAAAACAACTAAAGGATAGGAAGGAAAAGATATTCTAGAGAAGAGTAGATCTTGTACACTTGTACCTAAAATTAGTAACTGGATCATCCGCAATACATTGGCTTACATACCTATACGTGTGTTATTAAAGATGTCAAAAACCAACTCATATCCACTGTGGAAGTGATTTTAATGGGGGTCAAGCTGTTTGGATTGTACAAAGCTGATTGTTAGAGATAGGCGGTCCCAGGATTGAAGCATCTCTTTTTAAGGTTTGAAAAATAACAGTTTTACCTGTCCTGTCCTGCCCGCTCCTCAGCCACATCAGTAAAGGCTGAAGTCTGAAGGCCTGCGCGCGGAGCAGCTTTCCTGGCCCGAGGTGTGGCTTGTCCTTGTCCTGGCTGTCATTTGGGTGGGTTTCCCTGCCAGCGAACAAGCTGAGGAGGATGAGAGATTCGGTTTCTATGGATACTGGGCAGATGGGGATTTGCATAATGTAGCTCGGAGAACAGACACTGTGGGAACACAGCGACCACGGAAGTACAAAAAGGCCCAGGGAAGCGAGCTGGAAGGTCTGTGCTCCACCGTAGCCCTCCTCTGGGAGGGACAGGTGTCTGCAACCTGCCGCTCAGAGGCAGCGGCTCCCGGAGGAGGTGCGATCAGCGCCCCCCACTGGTCATGGCGAGTAGTTGCGGCTCAGCCAACGCCGGCGTGTTCTGAGGCTTCTCCTGGACGAAGCTACCGGGTAAGGGGCTAACGCACAGTTCCATAGCTGTACCTGGCTTGAGAACCTGGTTTACTCCCAGAACACATGCCCTGTGCTCCTGTCCTCCTCGCCTCCAACTGAGCACCGTGTGAGGGTGTCAGAGGGACGGTACGCTGGTGCAAGTCCCTGATCAATCAGCAAACCCCGGACCTCAAACCCAAGACTTGGGTGCCAATCCCCAAGCACTGGGCTGCGCAGCAGGAAACGAAGCACAGCGACGCAGTTCACTTTGTGAGGCTCCGACCCCCAGGTCGAGATGAGGGAGATAAAGGAGGAGAAATGGGCCCTGAGGATGTAGGAGGAGGTGGTGAGCACCGACAACACAACGGGGAGGGCGGGGAGCCTGCTGGCTGCCGGGTTTAGGCTTGAGCAGCATGCTGGGCACTGAGAGGAGGCTGGAGGAGGGCAGGTGAGCGCGTCTGTGGACTTCTTGGGAGGGCAGATGGAGAAGGCCATGATCGGATCGTGGACTGTGAGGTGTGACTGAAAATATGTGTGTAAAGAAACAAAATTACAGCAAAAGACACACCGGCATGAGTCCCCTTCAAAACCCTCCCGGTGACCTCAAACACATTTCTGCCTCCCATCACTCTTGCCCTTTATGAAGCGGCTCTGGGGCCGCCTCTTGAGAGTGTCCTTAGTTGCACTGCCCTGATTGCCTCAAGATCCTAAATCGATTCAAAGTGCTTCCCCTTCATGGTCATTCTCGCTAAGTGGAGGAGCAGAAGTCACACAACGCCAGAGCCAGGGCATGAGCTGGGTGAAGCGGCACCACCTTTTCGCAAGCCCGTCTTTCTGCTGGATGGCACGAGGCAGTAATCTTCGTCACATTTTTGGTCACACTTCATAAACAGGAAAGAGGATTTCAAAAATGCTTCAGTAATTGGCAAAATGATGGATAAATCTCTTTACAACAAAGAGGGCTGTTCTGAAAGGGATTCACAGCAATGTGCTTTTTGCTGCGATCATTAAAAAAAAAAAAGACAAAACAGTTTTAAGCATTCTTACATTTGGGGGAGCACTGACCCATTAAGGAGTGGGCCAGAGATCTGGGTCAGGCTTATGAGGAATGGGCAGGGCAGAAAGGCAGAGGCAGGATACGAGGAAGGAGTCGGGGCAAATGAAACAAACAGCTGAGCTGAAGACAGAAGAGAGTAAGCTGCCAGAGAGCCAGGTACAAGCAAAGAGTAACTGAGACATTGTACTAACTCTGCTGTTCCCAAGGTACTTTTTAAGAAGTTCATTTGGCATTTAGCATCTGTATGTATTCATGGACTGCCATGTGATGTTTTGATACACACATACACTGTGTACTACTCTAATAAGTGTAATCCTAGCTGCTTCTTGAACAGCATTTTTTTATATGGTGAAAGCATTCCAAATCCTCATTGTTATCCCTGGTCACCCCACAACAGCAGGCTAGAATTTCTTCCTCCTAGCCAACTCTCACTCTCCTACGCCTGGCAACTTCCCAGCCTTGGGTAATGACCACCCTACTCTTGGCTTTGATTTGATGTTTTTCCCTGAGCTGCATTTTTAAGTATCAGGGACCCTCTTTTCTTCCTTCCATCTCATTTGATTGCTGCAAATCTGAGCAAACAGCTGACAGAGGGTAAGAGAACTGGTGGCCATGTGTGGTGCCTGAG
>PVKA01006588.1:64255-82948 GCA_004027165.1 Ctenomys sociabilis | reverse complement strand
GAAGGAAGGAAGGAAGGAAGGAAGGAAGGAAGGAAGGAAGGAAGGAAGGAAGGAAGGAAGGAAGGAAGGAAGGAGAAAGAGAGAGAGAGAGAGATGTAGGAGCATAGAAAAAAATTGAGTTGGAGAAGAAAGACATGCCCCAAGCTTCTCTTTCGTCCTACAAGAGAACTGAGTCCTTAAACTACAGGAAACAGAATGGTCAGAATTTCTCCCAAACTGAGGTAAATCACTGCATGCTGCCACTGAGGAGATTCTGAGATGTGACAATCCCCAATGGACACTCTGCCAGTGTATTAGTTCTCAGTCAGTTAAGCACAGCTGCTTAAATGAAACCCTTTATGTATTATAAAGTACCTTTAAATGCATATTTATATAATTTTAGTAACAAAATCAGGTTATTAATAAGGTCATTAATAAAATTAAAAAGGTAGCTGAGGCTTCTAGTTCCACGGTGAATTCTTTTCCAGTGGGCCAAGGTGATCTATCTTACTCCTTATTCATTCTGGTCCCCTCACCATACACTGTGGTACTGGAAGTCATCTTCAAGAAATTATTACCACACAGACATACAATTTTGCAGCCAGGGTGAGGCTGTAGAGAATTCTGATAGGCAGAAAAATGGAGGAGAAGGAGAATGCAGGGGGATGAGAAAATGACTTATTAAGAAATACCCTAAGTGAAAACAGACTTTACAATCAGAATGTCTGGGTTCAACCCTCCTGACTGACCATGGTTAAGTCACACCTTTTAGGGCTGGCCAAATAGCTCAGCAGATTAAAGGGCCTGCAAGCAGGCACAGGCCCAGGGGTTCAATCCCCAAGGCTTTTGTACCGACCCACCTCCAGGGTGTGCTGAGACAGCAATTGAGGCTGGGCATGGTGGTGCACACCTATAATCCCAGTTCTGGGGAGCCATACACAGGCAGATCAAGATGAGTCTGATCTAGTAGTGAGACCATGAACACCCTGTAGACCCTTCCCTAAAAATAAAAAAAAAAGTCACACCTATGGTCAAATTTCCTTCCCTACACAGAGATAGTAACATTTCCCACCTCAAAAAGCTGTTGAACCACCTAAGTTAACATGTACAGAGTGTTGTTTACATGGCACAGTGTGGTAGCCCTCAACACTAACCTGCCAAACCAATTTCCTAACTCAGGAATTTCAGACAGTTCATCCATTCAGCCACAAGGAGAGCTAAAGAGATACTCCCTTGACTCTGAAGTGTTTCATTCCCAAGAGGAAAATCCTTCATTTTCCTTATTCAATTATAAACACACATTTTAAAAAGGCTTCTATGGTATAGGTTGAATTGAGACAAAACAAGCAATTTCTATCACAAATTCATCCACCCTAAGCTAGCAGTAGCTTACATTTGAGACCTTTCCCACATCTAGTAATAATAATTTAAATCTCTTAAACTTATCAACTCAGATATCTAAATCCTTTTGAAATACAGTTTTCTCACATTCAACCTTCATCTCCTCACAGAAAAGATCAACACCTGAGAAGCATAGTCTACAGATTATGTGCCTGTCGTTCTCCACTTTGAATGCCTGTCATACACCGGGCCCAGTGTCAGCCCTGAGAAGAGCTGAGAGTGACAGAGGACTGTACAGATATAGTCCCTCAAATCATGGAAATGTATGTGTTCTTCGATAAAGCCACCACTGGCCAAGTGTGGCTGTTCAAAATTAAAATTGATCAAAATTAAATAAAAATTTAAAAGGTTTTCTCCATCACACCAGTCACATCTCAAGTGTTTGATACTCACTATACCAAGTGGCTACTGTCTTAAACAAAAGGTATTTGTCTGCTGTGATATATGAAGGGTATTTGTAGCACTGTGAAAAGTTCTGCTTGACATTGCTGATCATAATAAAGATTCTTTACAAAGCTAAATAAACCGTAAGCCAGCAATAAGAATATGGTATGTGTTGGTCGGCTTACCAAGACAAAGTGCTTAAGGTTGCCAGGCATGGTGGCTATGGCCTGTAATCCCAGATCTTTGGAGGAGAATCACGATTTTTGGATTAGCTTGGATGATTTAGCAATATAACGATTTGATCTTAAAATAAAAAATAAAATAGTGAAAGGGCTGGAGATGTAACTCAGTAGGTTTAATCTCTAATACTGCCAAAAAATAAAAACTTAAATTTGAAAATACTTGAGAAAATCAACTTCTAAGGAAGGAAGTTTAACTTTAGCTCACTGCTTTGGAGATGTCAGCTAATGACTATTGGTCTTATTGCCTTAATCCTGAGGTAACCTGGCATATCATGGTTACATGTGATGTGACAGAGGAAACCTGGTCACCTCAGGTGGCTGGAAGCAAACTAAGTAATGGTGGGAGTCTCAGTCTCCCTTTTAGCAGCAGCCACAAGGACCTCACTTCTTTCATTTGGCCCCACCTCCAGACAATTCTACCCGCTCCCAAAAGCATCACAGACTACAGATCAACCCTCTAACACACAGGCTTTTGGGAGACTCACACAAACACCAGAGCAGTGTCAAAATGCTATGATGAAGAAAAACAGGATGCTAGAGGGAAAACTTCTAACAATTGTGCACAGATGAGGACTAAGAAAAACATCTTAATAGTGAAATCAAGCCCTAAATTATAATCTTTCCTATCCCTAAAACTATAAGCTTATTTCAGAATGAAGATGTGAAACACAAGTACCTGACCAAAGATGGTTTTTAAAGCCTGGCAGAATCATATGTCTCTGAGGAACAGAATGCAAAGAAAAAAACAGGGTCTCCAGGACTTGGACTACAAGTGAGGGACATTTTTCTACAACTGCAAACTCACCTGAGTTATTTACAAGTTCCCCTGGGACCAACCTTCTATATGCAGACTCCTTCACCAAGACTTCTGATGAGGGCCAGTCAGCCCTCTGCTTCCCTATGGGCCACCTAAATTCCCTTGCTACCACCTAACTGGGCAAATGATTTCAGTGTGCTTCTCCCCTTGTTCATAAACCTCCAATTAAACTCCTCCATTTTGAAAAAAGTCAGTGCCACTGTAGTAACTTTAACATATGTCAGGCAGAAAACCCTTGCTTGATACCAACTGTCCAAGCTGAGACTTGCCTGACAGATATCTTCTGAGAAGTTATCATCTGCTGCTCAGGGAGAAGAATAAGCATAAGACCAAGACCCATCCTACGTCACCTTCTATCCTGACCTGATCAAGGGAAGAAGGAGGGAATACCCACTGTCCACAGTGCATTACTTTTAGGTCTGGGCCTTCTATATATGAGTGAGGAGAGCAAAACCATCTTTACTGCCAAGCTAGTGCAAGAGAAAATAAATCTGTCTATTCAATTAGATAACAACTAAGGAATTTAAGTGGACCACAATGAGAGGAAGTAGGGGGCTGATTGGCTGGTCCCAGGGTACTAGCAAATAAATCTGATAAGTCCTGTAGTTGTGGAAAATGTACCTCAATTCTAGTCCAGGTCCTCGAGGCACATTTTATTCTTTAGAGTTTGTTTCTGTGCATCTCTTGTTCCTTTCAACTGATTTGTAGATCTCACCTATCTCCTAGTTTTCTCCTCAACATCCTTCCTCAAGCACAAATCTAAAGCTTTAAAAAAAAAAAAAAATTCTAGGCCTAGTGTTTTTCTTTTTAATTTTCTATAAGTCATTTCTCTCTCAAAAATTCATTCACACCAATACAAATGAAAGTTGACAAAACACTATTTCTTTGTAGGACAGGCAGCATAGACCACCTTCTCATCACTAATTGTCTTCTCCACTAAGCAATACTAACATGGATTTCCCAGCATGTTTTGCTTTGACTTGATTTTGGTTTCTTTGGTTTTGTTTTGCAAAACTTCTCACCTGGTTAGGCTGGGGTATTTGAATATTAATACTTCCTATGGGGATGAAGTGCTAATACTATAGGCAAAATGACATGGTCTGAAACACTCACTGGAGAGAGTGGAGGCTATTCCAGCATAGAGAGAGTGAGGCAGAGGCAGAGTGAATATGGGACGTCTTCCCAGGAACCGAAGCAGGAGCTGGGGGTATGGCTCAGCGGTAGGATGCTTGCTTAGCAAGCTGGAGGCCCTGAGTTTGGTCCTGGGCACCAAAAACAAAAAATAAGCCTCCCATAAAAAAACTGAAGCAATATGACACCATGCTTACCATGGTCTCCACAGCCAGGCTGCCCATAAAAGCAACCAAAGACAGACATGGCTGGTGAGCATTCTAAATGTCCAGTTAAAGAGCTACATTTGATATCGTACATTTTTTAAAGCTCATACTCAATGAAGTTCCTGGAAAATATGTATGACCGAAATGAATATATAAACCTCCTTTTTCAACTGTACAGTTTATTGAATGCAAATAGATTAAATGTTTCTGATCAAAATTTATCATCTGAATTAGATGTGCTATGAGATCAGAATATATCCAAGATTTTGAAGACAGTATAGCATGTAAACTTATTAATTTTTATGGTAATTATGTATTAAAGTGATAATATTTTGATTATACTGAGTTTAACCAAACATATCATTAAATTGATTTCACTTGTTTTTAAAAAACAAAAAAACTTAAAAAAAAACTAATAACTGTATTTCTATTGGATAGTGTTCTTGGGGAGCATGAACTGCAAGGGCTCAAACTTCACTTCTACAACTTCCTAACTATAAAGAAAAAAAGACATACCATGTATAGGTAAAAAATTCCCTATGATTAATATAATTATGTAAATAAAGAGCTAGCAATAAGATTAATTTTAAATAAATAACTAAATAAAATGTCCTGGAGGAAAAAGCTGAGCTCGAGTGTGTTTTCCAAGTCTTTTACATAAAGTTGCCTAATAGTAAGCAGAGTTGACTGAGACACAGGTGAAGTGCACTTAATGCATCTAACTCATGAATAGTTATGATACCTGATGTGCTCGAAATATGCTGGTATTATTGTGTTTATAGTTATCATCATGTGGGGACAGCAAGATATATGAAGGGACTGAAAGATCAGAAATAATTTTGTTTTTCTTAGGCAAGACTGGAATCAGATATCCATTTTTTATATGGGTAAAAAAATGCCCAAAGCCTCATTTCCATGGTGTCTGGCTCTATATTAGGCCCCAATTAAATCCATTTATATCTGTGAGGCAAACACACTCTATCACCTGAGTACATTCTCTTCTTACAAGATTCCAAAAGGCACAACCAATAGACGGTGTCTCGCATAATTTAGAAAGAACCTTTAGTAAGAATGTGGCATTAAGCCATTAATACGAAGGAGCTCTGGCATTGAATTGTCAGCCCTCACGCCTTTCAGAAAGCCCTTGGGTTCCCTGTGCTGTTTCCCCATCAATTAAATAGAGATAATAGAAAGTACTATCATGAGGATTAAATCAGGGACCAAGACAGACATAACTCTGTAAATTATACAGCACTGTGCTAAATGTCATTATCTTCTACTTTTAGAATCATTACTACAGGATTATCTTTCCTCCCAGAAAAAAACATACAACTGCTACTATGGAATTGTTTCTAAGGATCTTCATCCTGGATTTTTATTTCTCCTTAACTGGCCTGAGATAAAACAATCACATTATATGGTATAAAATATTCCACTACTTCTTTGAAAAATAAAAAAGTAGAGCCATCGAGATAGTTCAGTGGTCTAAGTGCCCTCCTAGGCAACCACAAGGACTTGGGTTCGACCCCCATTACCACGTCTGGTGCAGGGCCACCCCCGGAGCTCAGAGCTGGTCACTAAGACCAGACATGGTGGCACATACCTGTAATCCCAGCTCTGGGGAGGCTGGAACAGGAGGATCACTATGAGTCCAAGTGGCATAGTGAGATCCTGTACCAAACACATAAAACTGAAAAAAAAAAAAAAAAGTGAAAGATAGTTGACAGATAAACCAGTAGGTCATTACAGCTACTAATACTTCAGCTCTTTTACCTAACTAATCACAAGCAAGTCTTAGAGGAATTGGACCACAGATCAGTTAACTTTTCATTCATTTTTAGACTCATTCCTTCAACAAATACATTATATCAGCGAAATTTAAAAAAACCACTGGAGCAAGGTAAGGAGGATCAGGACTCAGAACTCGGTGATTCAGTTTCAATTAGGTAGTCAAAGTAGGCCTCACAAAATAGATAACATTTAGGCATTAAGAAAATAACTTGATGTGGGGACCACAAATTATAAACTTGGAAACTCTAGAAGGTTTCCAAGGTCATCTTTGTCCTTCACTGTGACCCAGATTAGAACGTGGAAACTCCCTGCTTTCTCCTGGTCACAGCTGAGTCCTGCAGTTTCTGATAATCTGGTGATCACAAGGCAGGATAAGCCCTTCTGAGGAAAACAAATGATGTTTAAAATAATATAATAGCCAAGATACAAGTTTTGCTTAGAAAAAAAAAAGCTTCTTTATTAATCCTTGTCTCCTAAGAATGCTTTGTTCTTTTACTAGCCTGCCTTAAATGCCATTACTGCTCCCAGAATTACTTACTACCCCTCCCCCTGCACTGGCCAGCTGAAGAGGTCCTAGTCTTGGCCCACCCTGAGGCACTAACTTCCCAGGCCCTCTGTCATGTATTACTAAATTTCTGTCTCTTACTTTATCCTTCACCATACCACTCATACAGGCAGTTGGGCACTTGGCCAGATCCCTGGCAACATGAAGGAGTGGATTATATGAATTCTGGAAAGAACATTCTAGAAAAAGAAAACTCACCGATGACTTTCCACAACCATGGGAAGCCAGTGCAGTGGCATTAAAGCAAGGAATTCAGAAACAGAAGTCAGATAAGTATTCTGGGAGATGGGACAGATAGATGGTGCAGGATCTCAGAGGTGCAAAGGCTGTGAAAGTTACTGTCCGAACCAGAACACTTTGAGGGTAAGAGATGTTTACTAATAACTACACTGGAATAACAGTCATGAGCCATTCACCTGATTGATTGGTGTCCCTAGTTTTAAGCCTTTATCTTGTGGTGGACCTTATTTTGAATGCAAAACAGGAAGTACAGAATCTGTTTCTGAAATCTTATTAAGTGACCCAAGTGAAAAAATATGAAAGAAATATGTATTGCTGGTGGTTCTCTAGAAGGACAGAATCAGAGAGAGTAAAGAGAGAGGAGAAATACATACATACATATATATATATATATATATATATATATATATATATATATATATATATATATATATATATATATAATCTAGTAAATATTAGGCGTACAGAAGATCGGTAATGGAGAGTCCTCACTGCCTGACCACACGCTGAGGAGCAGGAGGGCACAGTATCCGCTCGGCCTAGGAAGCTGAAGCGCTTCCCTGGCAAGCATAAACACCTGAGTTCAATCCCCAGTTCCGCCGAAACTGGAGATACAGCCTCAGCTAACAGCAACAGCAGAGAATCCACCAGCTTAAGCAAAATGGAGAGGCAGTAAGCTGACCCTGGACTCCAAGTTTCCCGAGGAGGGGCCACCTCCTGTTTGCTGACCCGCATGCCCATCATCATCATCGCTGAGAAGACCTCTGAGAGGCACTTGGAAATGTGTTTACTAATCTGCTAAATGTTTCTTAATCCAGCCAAATTGATAGATCATGATTAAAGATACAAGAAAGCAGGATACCCTAATGTTGAAACTAGAAAAGGTTTAGATTTTTTTACAGTCATTCAATGTGTGCTGCTTTACCAATCTTAACTCCGAAAGCCCCCACCTTTTCTATGCTAAAGGTTGTGTGAAAGGTCTCCTCAGATGCCAAGGAGCAGATTGGGCCTGGCACACGTAGTCAATTTGTTGAACCTTGAAAGCTGGATTGAATCTGTAGCATAAGGTCACCATCCAGAAAAAGAATTCTCTTCAGTCTTTCAGAAGAGGAAGAAGAGGGATGACCATGAAAGGATATCGAAACTGTTATTTTTAATTCTGAGAATACATGCACAATAGTTATTATTTTAGACATTTTACAGATGTACAGTTTGGCAGCATGGAACATACACTGCTGTTTTTCCAATCACCACTGTGCATTCTTCAATTTGTTTCATAATTTCCAACTCTTTCTACCTTTTCATGTTTATTCGTTTACTTTAAACCTTACTTTATGCCTCACTCACTTCTGTGGAAATGAGGGAGGAGGACTGTGAGGCTGACAAACTCTTCTGTTTGGATTCTCAGGTTCTCCCAATGTCACCAAAGACAAAGGATGATGCATTAAATCTTCCTTTGTAAAATAACCCATATGACCTCAATGTGCTCACTTTGTATGCAAAAGGAGAGAAACACAGAGAGGATAGATGGCGAGGGACCTCCTGATAAACAAGAGAGCCATGACTAAGCATGAACTGTGGAGCAGGCCTTCTAGGAAACTCTGTAAATAGTGGCTGGAGGCACAAAGGTGTCTTTCGCTCTTTGCTTTTGATTCATTTATTTTTCATGCCAGAAAGAGGATCCAAATACAGAACTGAAGGAACCATTGTGCAAAGTATGAAGTATGCACCAAGTATTATGAAGCAGAAAGAAATGTCTTGGGCCTCAGAGGATTTTGCAAAACCACTGTGCCAAGCCTCAGCACTTTATTGCCAAACAGAAGACAAAATAAAAATATTATCAGATGCCTGTGGAAGCCAAATTTTTTGGTGGTGTAGTTTTTTATTCATTCAAGTCTGTTACTGTCCCCTGAATGCCAGTCACCAGTGCCGATGGCCACCTTCTCCCAGGCTTTTCACCCATGTGTCCTTCCTCCCTCACTCGCATACCACACCAGCAGGTAAAACTGCTTTGCTTCCAAATTCTAGTGCTCAGTTAGGTCCCGCCGATCTTCCCTAGAAAACTCTCTGGCTCTTTTTCACATCCTCTAGGACTGGTACGAACTGCAAAGATCTGTGCTTTACGGAAAAACAGAAAAATCAGCCAAAGTTCTCCCTACTATGCTCTAAGAAGTGTCCTCACTTAAGCTTCAGAAGAAAGACAAGATACACAAAAACCATCAAAAAGTGGTATGTGTGCCTGTTATATATTTTACTCCTCAGCTAAATACTGTGAACATCTTTTCTTTTGTTTTTTAAGACTTTTTTTAATGAGGTCATCTTTTTTTAATAGTCCAATATATAAAGATTCACAGTATTGAATGTGTCTAATTCAAATGTAGAGAAATGGAAGCAAGGCAGTTTCTCTTCCTCCATTAGAGGACACAGTTTCCTCTATTAGATGAGACACAGAAATGCCATCAGAAAACATCAAAAGCAAAAATTAATATAAGCATAGCTGCTTCTATATGCCTACTAAATTCACAATGTAAAAAAATCCCGAATATACCACTAGGGGTCTTCCAGGATGTCCTAGAAAGCAAATTTTATGACATATTAAGTCTTAATAAATGGATGCATCTTTGCTCTCATATTTGTACTCAAGAGATGTAGTTTATGAAAAAATTCAAGAGCTATTTAAGTTGGAGTTGAGGTTAAGGAATATCTCAAGATGTCTCCTTTGGAGTTGCTTATGATGACATAAAAAATGAAAAGAAATCATTCTAATGCAGTAATTTTTTTTTTTTTTTTTGGCAGAACCAGGGATTGAACTCAGGCCCTTGCACTTGCCAGGGAAGTGCTCATTCTACTGAGCCATCTCCCCAGCCTCCTAATGCAGTAAATATTAATAACAATAGGCCAGGCTCTATATTAGGCAAGAAAGATATGGTTCAGGAAAAGCAACTCAACTCAATCCTTAGCTGGAATTCATATTCCAGTAGTAAAAACAAATAAAAATTTATTTTTTGGTGGTGATAAAAATAATGAAAAGGGAATAGAGTCAAGTAAAACAACTGAGCTTATAAGTGATAGAGTCTACCCTTGAGATTAGATAAGCTGATATTTTCTCAATGCTTTACCAATTTGCTTCAGATTTTCAAGGACTGAAGAAACTCGCTGAGTTCAGCTACTTCAGTTGCCAGAGGAGAAAAAAAGGAATGAAATTATTTTTATTTGAGAGGGGTCTTCAAAACAGAATTGTTTGATTGGTCTCCAAGTCACTTGTCCAGGAAAGTAGATGACTTTGCTAAACCATGGGACATAGGTATCAGTGAGTACCAATGAAGAGCCATAAGTCAGAAATTAACACTGCACTTGAGGCCACTTCCTAGATAGCTGGGCAGGTGGCTGAGCCCGAGACCAGGGCCCTACTTCCATGTAACGGTGTCTCAGCAGCTATCTCATGGCTTCTTATCCTGAGAACAAGAACATGAGCTGCTGCCCTTCTCTGGTGTAGAACTATACAACCACAGTCAGACTGCATTTTTAAACTTCTTTTATATTAGAAGCATTGGTGATGTATAAAAGGCTGCGTTCTGTGTTCCCTAGTCTCTCACTGTGTCCTGGTACTCCATTGTCTCTGGATCTCAAAGTACCACTTTAAAAATCATGGAGATTTCCAGCTTAAAACCTAACGTCTTTGCTAACTCCTAAAGCAACTGCTCCAACTTTGCAGTGAATTATCTATGAACACAGAGACAAGTGTAAAGGTCCACACACATATACACAAAAAGTTTAAATCACTAGTCAACTCCTGGCCAGAGTATAATAAGCCGAGAGAAATGAAAAGAATAGTCTATATTGCTAGTCAACTGCTACCTAACACTTGTTCACCTAAAACGAAAAGTTGAAAAGATATTATATCTCTCCCCCAATTCCCTTCCCCCAGACTGGAGAAATAAAGCCTTTGCACCAAGCAGAAAGCTGAGATTGAACTGTATGTGTATTGATTTTTCTGGGGCAAAGTGTCAACTGTTCGTGTCTCTCCTTTGCTAAGAAGTCCATGTTTATAAAGCATGAGGGCAGCATCAGGGATGGGGCAGGGCACAGGAGCCTTCACTATCACATTTAATTTACCATCTAGAGAATTATCTATCCTTGCTGTAAAGTGCTCTAGGTTGTAGCAGAGAAAGTAGAACTTTACTAACAGCCTTTACTAGCAATAGCTTTCTGGTAATCTATTATTCAGCATGTATCATAACAGTTAATAGGATAAAGCTCATCTCAGTTGGACAAAGCCAGACTTGTTGAAAATTAACTCACAGCAACAACCACAATGAGATCAGGTAGGGCTGGGCACATGAGTCTGCTCAGGTTAGGCTGGCGCTTATTCTAGTATCAAAAGGAAAGATGTCAAATTGGACTTCATTTTTTGCCGTTAAAACAAACTGGCCTCTAGCCCTATAAGACACTCTACAGAGCAAAGGAATCTGGCTCTAGCTTGGAGCTAGATATAGGTAATGGATCCACAGCATGGTGAATGTATTAAATGCCATAGAGTCATTCACATGAAAGAGGCTAGAGTTATGCTGAGACCATCTCCACTACAGAGAAAACCTGCTTCTAAGTATTTGCTTTAAAAAGCTTCATTTGGAGGCAATTTTCTGGACTTTAAGAAAATGATATCCCCACAAAATTTATGACATCATATTTATGAAACAAAGATCAAGGGAGAAACACACACACACATTAATCCTAATCTTAAAAATGTTAAGACTAGATCAAAGGGGCCAGGGAGATAGCTCAGTAGAATAAGCACTTGGCTGGCAAGCGCAAGGTCCTGAGTTCAATCCCCAGTACCACCAAACAAAGAAAAAAGAAATCAAAGGTGAAAAATAAATATAAAGGTATTAGGTCTTTAAATTTGAGGGCCCTGTTATATCTTAGTTCTTTATATATTCTAGATAGTAGACCTCTGTCTGATTGCTTATTAGTTAGAATTTTTTCAAAATTTGTGGGTTCTCTTTTCACTCTGTTTACAATTTCTTTTGCCATGCAGAAGCTCCTTAAGAAGAATTGATCCCAGTTGTTGATTCTTTCAAGTGCTTCCCGTGCGAATATATGTTTGTTCATGAACTCTTTACCTACCCCTATGTCTTCAAGAGTTCCTCCTACTTTCTCCTCCAGGAGATTGAGTGTTTCTGTTTTAATGTTTAGATCTTTAATCCATTTTGACTTTAACTTAGTGCATGGTGATAGAGCTGGGTCAAGTTTTAATTTTTGGCATGTAGAAAGCCATGTTTTCCAGCACCATTTGTTAAAGAGACTATCTTTCTTCCAGTGAGCTTGTGTAGCCCCTTTGTCGAAGATCAGATGGCTGAGTGTGATTGTAGATGCCTCTGCATCTTCTACACTTCTCAGAGGACAAAATCAAAGAAGAAAATAAATATATGAAAAAATGCTCCACATCATTAGTCATCCATGAAATGCAAATAAAAACAACACTGAGATACCATCTCACTCCAGAAAGAATGACTATCATAAGGAAATCAACCAACAACAAATGTTGAAGAGGTTGTGGGGAAAAGGGAACACTTCTCCACTGCTGGTGGGAATGTAGACTGGTACAACCATTGTGGAGGACAGTATAGAGACTCCTCAAAACAGTAGGACTAGAAATCCCATTCAAGCCGGCTATCCCCCTACTGGGAATTTTCCCAAAGGAACTGAAAACATTGTATCATAGTGGTATACGTGTACTTATGTTTATAGCAGCACAATTTGTGACAGCAAAATCTTGGAAACAACCAAGATGTCCATCACATGAGGAATGGTTGAAAAAGATGTGGTATTTCTATATAATAGCTGAGTAATAGTATTACTCAGCTATTAAGAATGATAAGCTTGAAGCATTTATACTGAAGTGGATGCCACTTGAACATATACTCATAAGTGAAATAAACCAGACACACATGTGCACATGTTGCATAGTATCCCTAGTATAAGAAGCGAAAAGCAGAAATACAAAAGGAAGCGTACAACAACAACTAAAATCAATTGAGTCCGATAAGGCAAACTGAATGGCATATGCTGCAGGATACTAATCAGCTTTTCTTCTGGATGGTTAACAACCTAAGTTCACAGATCAAAGTTGGAGAAATAGAAGAGCTACAAGGCCAGCCAACATTTTGGCCCTAGCCTTTCAAGGTCAGTGAAGACTCAGGACATAGGAGAACCTGTACTGCAACATCATGAAACTCAGTTGAGCTCCAAATTTTCTGAACAAGGAGATTATGCAGCCACAGAGGAAAGAGATTGAAGTTCTAAAGTGTGCCTGGGGAGAGTCACATGGAGAGAAAACTTTCTCTCAAGCTCTCACAGACAGCAAACTGGTCAAGCATTGGCTGTCATCCACATGGATGACACAGACAAAGGATCTACAGAATAATGTACAGGATTGCAAGATAAACCCTGAGGGGACTTCACTGACCTCATAAGAAACATAAAGTACATTGTTGGTATATAAGTCTTGCTCTATCTAGTCTTAACCATCCAGCAGAAAAGTATAAAAATGAAGTATACATCATGGGGCCATAATATTAAGCTGAGACATAAATGGGTATGGTTGACAACTTCTTCAGATAATTCACTATTGTTGTGGAATGCTGGACTATGTTGGATTGTGTTGTTGAGTTCAAGCACCTAAGTTTGTTGAATGACAATGGAGTGCCCATCTCTGACAGGTGTAGACAAAGGAAGGGGTATAGAATTTAAGAATCATGATGTGTGTGTATAGACAGTACAGTTGGGATAGATAACGCTGTGCTTCTACATAATCCTATGAGAGGCAAGATTTGCGCTAATGGTGGTTGGACAGGATATTATGTCAGTTTCTAGTACTATGGACAACCACTGGGAAAAAAACAAGGTATAAAGTATTAATTATTTATTGAATCTTTGATGCAATTCAGGTATAAAAAATAAGATACGCAAACAGCTACACTCTATCTTTACTGATAAGAGACATATGCTATAATAATGTCTGTGAATATATATATATATATATATATATATTTTTTTTTTTTTTTTTTTTTTTGAGACAGGGTCTCACCATGCAGTTCAGGCTGGCCTTAAACTCACTTTGTAGCTCAGGCTGGTCTTGAACTCACAACAATCCTCCTGCCTCAGCCTCCCGAGTGCTAGGATTACAGGCATGCGCCACTACGCCCGGCTAGTGTCTGTGAGTATAATATCATGTATGCACCTCCTATGATACCAAAACATTATGAAAACAATTTGCAATGTATTAATTTATGATATCCATCTTGTCAAGGTATCTTAAAACTGTCTCATTGATATTTGTACTTCAATAAAACAAAAATTTATACATATATATATATATATATATATATATATATATATATATATATATAAAGGTAAGAAAGAAACACAAAATCTATCAATTAACCCAGCACATATACATTAGACTCCTGAGTTAGAAGAACATCAATTGTTTTAAAACAAAGCGTAGGGGCCAGGGAGATGGCTCAGTGGAGTAAGTGCTTTGCTGGCAAGTGCAAGGGCCTGAATTCAATCCCCAGTTTCACCAAAAAAAAAAAAAAAAAAAAAAAAAAAAGTGTAGTGATTTTGTACTATTATGAAAGCATAAAAATACCAAAGGATTGAGATGAAGGTGAAGATACCCATTTTTCAGATGTTGACAACAGCTAGTATAGCTTTATTAATAAGAAGCAAAGATTTTAAGACAACCCCATTAATGAAAGAACATTAAAGTCCACAAAGTAACATTACAAGTCTCAACATGCATGGATCTCATTAAACAGACTCAATAGATATCAACAGAAACTGATAGACCTCCACTAATAAACTGACAAATTTGCACTGATTGTGAGAAGCAGCGATATAGCACATTCTTTTCTTTTCTCTTTTTTTATCCCACAGTCTTTTCAACAAATTATGGTTGAAGCAGTCAAAACTGTTTAACATAAATCATAGAAAAATTGAACAACACAATTAATCACTCTGATCTAATATAACACTTAGCATTATCTATTGTATACTCAATCTATTTATAAAAATTATCTCACTAATTTTCAAAGAAATTTGCCCTAGGAATTTAGCTCTGGCTGAGGAACAAGTGGAGTTCAACCTTACATGAGCTCAAATAAATTTTCTGACATCTAAATTGACTAAAGGAAACTGAAGTTAGAATAAGAAATTAAAAACTCAAAGGCATGTCACTTAAATAGCTAAGTTCATGGGAGTAAGAGCTATTTGTTAGGCATTTTTCTAACTACAAGGATCCTAGATAATAAAGCTTTTTCTCTGTGATGTTTTCAGTCCCAATGTTATATCAAAGTCAGTCTGGGCCCAGGAGATAACTCAGTGACTTAAGTGCCTGCCTAGCAAGCACAAAGTTCCAAGTGTGATCCCTGGTACCACAAAAAAAAACTCATTCTGCCATGCTATTCTTCTTACCTTTTATTTTAGAACAGCTCTCTGACCCCTATGCTGCTTTCTCCTTCAGCTCAAAATCAAAAGCCCTCTTCTAAATATAAATTCCCATCAATAAGACACCTGCAGCCCAACACACCCAGAAAATCAAAAGTCCTTTTACACTCAGTCTGGTTCAACTCTCAGAACAATATATTCTAATTCCTGCTGCAGCCAAATGCATTTCCTTTTGTTAAGATCTCAGTTGTGGTGATATAAAAGAGGGCTTCTATTCCCTCTGTCAACTCAAAGTTTCAAAAAATCAGGCTGCCTATAGCTTTTTCTTCTCTGGAACACAGTCAATAATCTCTGTACCACAGAAACACCTACTACTTTTTTTTTTTCTTTTTTCCTAATTTTCTGATTAGTAATGGATTCCCAGAGCTTTTTGGTTTTTTCTTTTTTTTTCCAGAAAACTTCCCACAGACCTTACCTCACTAAAATCTCTTTCCACAGCAGCCTGCTTCCTCAGTCAGACTTTCAGGAATAAGGAGTAGAACACGCATCAGCCAGAGCTCTTCACTCGCTAATGGTGGATGGGATAAGAAGAGGTTTGGAGGAGAAACACAGAGTGGCTCAACCTCTAGCACTGAGAAAGAGGGCACAGGATTAGCAGGCTCTGCCCCAAAAAATAGAAGTTTCAGTTTCCTTTCATCAAACCACAACATTTTTTTCCTATTAACTCCTCACTAACTGGAGATCTCAGCCAAAGTTTTTTTAGATACAAGAAACCAAAAGCTAAAAGTTCTCCCTCTATTTTGTTTCTCATATTTTAAGGGCATTCAGAACTTCCAGTAGTGGACAAAAGGTATACTAGTGGTCCCCTGATCAGATTGTAAGTGGGAGACCACACTGACATGGCTTTCATTACAACCTACTGTTACAATGGTACTATGTCGTTATTAATTGTTGTTGTTTTTTATTTTTATTTATTTTCTATGCATTTGGTACAGGATCTACAGGGTCTCACTACACAGACTTGACTCACAGTGATTCTCCTGATTTCAGCCTCCTAAGCCCTGGGATTACAGCAGGGTGGTACCATGCTCAGTCTCAATCGCTGTCTCAGCGCACCCCGCGAGTAAGGGCGATGTGGCATACCAGGTATGGAGTCCCAGTCCCTGAGACTGTATAAGCATGTGCTTTAATCCTCTGAGCTATCTAGCCGGCCCTAGTTGTTGTTTCTAATCTCTCACCATACCTAACTTGTAGTCTGAACTATCATACCTAACTACCATGCATGTGTGAGCATAGGAAGCATATAACACAGGGATCAGGCCTAAGCAAGATTTCAGGCATGTGCTAATGTCTTGGGACAGATCTCCCACATGTAAGGAAAGAGCACAACTGGATACTCAGAGGAGCTCAAGTCAGTGGTAAGAAAGCACCCCCAGACAGGTAGCTGGCAAGAGGGACACGCTGAGAAAGAATGCACGTATTAGCCCATAGAATAAAAAGGGACACAGGAGCAGTGAACAGAAGCAGGAGGTAGGCAGCACCCTGGGTTAACAGAATCACTGTGGCCTTGGTTTTTGCAGAAAGGGTTCATTAAGGACTACCAAGTGACCAGTGCTGCTCAGAGAAGACCTGTGCACCTCAAACCCTCCAGAGTCATGGGCACTAGGACTTCTTGTGCAACTGTAATAAGGTCCCTGGATGCTACAGTGAGAAACTTTGAAAAGGAAGGGGCATTGTTTTTTAAGTGGCAAAAGGGAAAGATAAAAAGAATTTTAAAAAACAGAAAATTAAATCTGACTTTTAAGGATTTTTTGTGGCTTTAGTGAGAGCTCTCTCATAAATGAATGAAAATAATGAGTAAGAAGCCAAAAAAATAAACAAGAATGATTTGTGTTGACTGTAGTTAGGAGAAATTTAGCTATCAAGGGAAGAATAGAGATAGGTCAATACATTTTTGAAAGGCTAGGGAAGAGGCAAGGAAAAACAAAGTTATTTTGTAAATGAAAATTAAAATATGTGTGCGTACATGCACAAAGGAGAGAGAGAGACAGAGAGAAAGTCTGTGTGCACATTAGGTTGAAGGCCAAGAGTTATAAAAATTACAAGGATAAAGTTGAGAGAAGATCAGATCAAGATTCTGCAGACATCAAAAGGGATGAACTCTGGGGCACAAAATGAAAATAATTTCAGGGAAGAAAAGAAATAGCTCCTAAGGCAAACAAGGAAGGAATATTGGAAAGCTAATAATACTTCAAAAATAATTTGTATAGAGAGCAATTTTTGTGGTACTGAGGGCTAAACCCAGGCCTTCACACAACTGCATTCCCTGTTTTTATTTTTTATTTCAAGCAGGGTCTCACTAAATTGTTAAGTTACTGAGACATTGCTCCATTTTGTTATCCCCCTCAGCCTTTCAGAGTGCTGGGGTTACAGGCTTCTACTACCACAGCTAGGTGGAAAATGTTGGGGAGGGTGGGGCTGTTGCTTTGTTTTGGGTTTTTGTTTAGTGTTTTGTTTTGCTTTTCTAAAACTCAGAGGCACTAAGCTCTCTAAGGAGATATGGTTTCTCCAAATGGGCTCTAAGTCAAGCCAAGTGTGATTACTGAGCTCCTTCCTTAAATCAATGGATGGTCAACTGTACAAAGAAAAAGCGAGGGAGCAATGCAGAAGGTCAAGAGCAATCACGTAGGCTCAGACCCCAGAAGTAAAACAGCACAAAAGAAAGAAATGAAAACAAGCCGAGGGCATTTTTGCAAATGGGAAGGGGATCAAGAAATAGAGGCAGAGGTGAGGAGTAAAAAGAGTTAAGATGTGTTCCCTACGGGCATCAATGCCCACAATGACAGCAACTACCGTGTGCGGCACTCGTGGACTGCGGCCACCTTCATCTAGCAGGATGACTGGATCGGAGTGCTCCTCTGGGCACAGCTTGGCATCTCATGCCCGCACGCTCCCCCCACAAAGTGCTTTCCTTTCCAACTTTTTTCTTATGAAAATTTTCAGATTTAAATTTGAAGAGAAAACCACAATGTACACTCAGATATCCATCAAGTAGGTTCAAGAAATGTTAATAGAGCTGGAGCTATAGCTCTGTGGCACAGCACCTACCTGGCAAGAGCAAGGTCCAGAGTTTCATTCCCTGTACAAAACAAAAAGAAAGAAAAAGACATGTCAATATTTTGCAGGACTTACAAATATTATACTGTACTATATGTTTGTGTTTCTGCATAAACTTACAGTGGAACTACTTGAAACTGGGTTAGAGATCATATTTTGCCTCATGTGTCAGGATACCATTCCTCAATTAAGAATAATCTCCTACTTGTTGTGCTGGCCCCATCCCTGGGGTGCGATGAGATGGTGCTTGAGACTGGGTGTGGTGGTGTTCACCTATAATCCCAGCTTTTAGGAGGCTATAGTAGGTGGATCACTATGAGTCTGTTCTAGTAGTAAGACCCTGGACACCTTGTAGACCCTTCCCTAAAA
>PVKA01006588.1:15459-64155 GCA_004027165.1 Ctenomys sociabilis | reverse complement strand
GCATCTTTTTTAAAAATTTAAGCCAGACCAGAACAAACCACATACTGACTTTTCTTTATCCCCATAATGGAGGCTTTTTTTTAAAAAAAAAAAAAAAAAAAAAAAAGCTTGGATAGCAGCCTGAAACAATTACCACTTTCCCAATTGCTTCTGCTGGTATTGCTTGGCGAGTGCCTGTGTCTCCTGCATACTGCAACTCTGCAACTCGGAGCAAAGGGCTCAGCTGGGCACAGATGAGGCACCTTAGGGAAGCCCCTTCAAAAGCATTGCTGTGCCTCCGGTCATAGCATCAACAGCCATATAAGATCTGACCACCTGTTGCCAGGGAGGCAGTTTGACAATGACAGCTCTCTTCATGTCAAAGGAGGTGACAGGCAGGCACAGAGCACGCATTCTGCTGGGTGATGCTCATCCAAATAGTCTATGTCATAGCACCTTTGCACCGAATGAGTCCAAAAGTCATTCTGAATTCTCCCTGTCATCAATTCCTTCAGGATGATAAAACACAATTTCTGCTGGTATCATTCCTCCTCCCTTAGGTGCTCCCAATCTCCTGCAGCACTTACAATGGTTCTTTCTTTAAAAGACAATGTGTAGAAATGATAAATGTTTTGGGAAATGGAAATGCCAATGACCGTGACTTAATCAGTTCACAATTATATACAAGGGAAAAATTATTCTGTTGTACTCCATAAATATGCACGAATATTATGAGTCAATTTTTTAAATAGGGAAATAAACACAATGTGGTAGTCATTTGCACAATTCATCAATATACCATTTTACATTTTTGTGTTCCTCCATAACATATGATGGGTTTATTAATCAGCTTTTGCTTCAGTTACAAGCAATTAAAATGTGAGTGGCTTAGAATAGCAATGATTTCTCACTCACAGGCCCAGGGTTTTGTTTGCCCCACTGTGGTTCTGCTCGGCTCTGCATTAGGTGTTACCTGTCAAACCAGAACTCTTCAAAAGAGGTAATAGCTCTCCGAATCTGCTCTTCTTTACATATTAATTTAAGTGCAGAAGAGAGAATGAAAGCAAGAAATATCTCTTTTTTATTTCTTTATCAAGTATTAAGGATTGAACTTTGAACCTAGAGCTATTACATTGAGTTACAGTCCACCTTTTTGAAGGAAGGCATTGTTTTAGTTTGGTTTTCTAAACCAATTTAGAGTCTCACTAAATTGCTAAGTTGACCAAACTGGTCTCAAACTTGGGATCCTCCTATCTCAGTTCCACAGAGTGCTGGGGTTAAAGATATGTGGGACTCAACTGGCTATCAAATGTCTCAACACTTCTGCTTGGAGTCAGTGTTTTGTCACATCCATGTATGCTGCATTCGCCAAAGCAGATCACAAAAGCAGTAGAGTATGAGTACTGTGCCCCTGGGGACCAGCAGAGAAAACTAATTCCTAAATGTGGGCATGATTCCACGAAGCTCTTGGGCCCACAAAACCACAGCAGACAGGTGCTACTTCACCTCAGACTTTCCCTTCCTTGATCACAGTGATGAGAAGACTCCTAAGCCACTGTCTCTTTGCATCCCTAAGTGAGGAAGGTGTGCATCATAGGATATCTGCCAACCCACGAGAGACAAAGAGCGAAAGTGAGAAATAAACCCTCTAGCTTTAAGATTTTGGAGGCTGTTCATCATTGCAGCATACCATATCCATCCAGGCAAATATAGACAAGGTAAAGCTTTCTGTTTTCTTTCTGTTATGCATTCTAAGAGCAAGGAGTTGATGTATTAATAACTTCCATCATGCAAATAAGTTTATATGTTTAGATACCCTTTCTCATTCATCTTTTCCTTTTCAGTTTTATTTGCATGAGTATCTTTGAGGACTCAGCCATTTTTATTCATACAAACAACCCCAAAACATTCTTTTTATGTTCATATTGTCCTGCATTTAATTAGTGAGAGTTCTCCAAGGCTGAATATCTTTTGGCAAGACCTCAGTTAGTGTCCAGCACTTCCTTTCTATGATTTTGTAATAAAAGCCAGTATGGTGGCACGAAACTCTAATCCCAGCACCTTGGGAGGGGAAGGCAGAACACTAAATTTTAGACTAATCTGGGAAACTTGGTGTTTTGGGGGAGGCTCTGCCTTAAAATGAAAGAAAAAAATTTTAGAAGGGCAAGAATGTAGCTCAGAGAATTTAATCATCAGTGCTCCAGTGTAGCTCTGGATCCATTCAATAAGAAAAAAAATACTTGTGTGTGTTATATGATCCATGTTACGAAATGCAGTAGCTCCTGAGCTTTTACACTGGACTGATCATGTACTATCACATTCCTCCTCTTCTTTCTCTCTTCTACCCACACTCTGTCCTCCTTTCTCCTCTACACACACATACATAGAGACTTATAGGCTACACGTAGAAAAGCCAGAGACCTATTATATAATACATGATTCACTTTATATAAAATATATAGATTAAATTAGATGGATAGCATATTATACTATAGATTATAGATATTACATGGTTTATACTATATAAATAGAATATATAGATCATTATGATAATATAGATTATATATTATAGATGTATAATTAGACATTGATAACATGAATAATACATTAGATATAATCAAATATAGATCTATATAGATTATATTATATAAAATGTACATTCCTGTTGACATTTTAACTTAGATTTGGTATGAGATGGATTTTCCCCTTCTTAATTTGTTTCTACATTTTTTTCTTTTGTCATAAGTTGAAAAGCCGGGCGTGGTGGCGCACACCTGTAATCCCAGCACTTGGGAGGCTGAGGCAGGAGGATTGTTGTGAGTTCAAGACCAGCCTGAGCTACAAAGTGAGCTTAAGGCCAGCCTGAACTGCACAGTGAGACCCTGTCTCAAAAAAGACAAAAAAAAAAAAAGTTGAAAGCCTCAGGTATTAATATTAATCTCTTCTTTGCTTTATTACACAATATATATAAAGTAATCTCAAAATTACAATTGCAACAGTAAGGGACAAAGTGAAGCTTAAGATTCTCTTTAATTCTTTTTGTTTTTTGAAAATATGCCATCAAAAGATGCTGACTGTGTACAGACATTTGAAACGATTCCAAGTTTACTGAAGTTCCATGACGTACCTAAAGTCTTAGAGACAGTAAGTCGCACAGGTTGGATTCAGAGCCAGGGAGGGGATCATCAGAAGCTCTATTATTGGCTGTGGAAAGCTAAAGAACTGCTCAGGAGAAGCAAGACGCCGCATCGCCTGTATCTTAGTTATTTTTCTCATTGCTGAGACCAAATATTCAACACTCAAAAGATAAGGAGAAAAGGTCTACTGAAGTTCACAGTTTGTAGAAGTTTCAGTCCATAATCTGCTGGCTCCAAAGCAGGGTGGCATGGCAGAGGGGGGGCAGTCCACGGCAGCAGGAGGCAGTGAAGCGGTGAGCTTCTCTCTGCTTTTTGCTTTACTCCAACCAGGCTACAAGCCTTTCTCACACACCCAGGTGGGCTTTCTGGTTATCCACACCCAGATCTATGCTAAATCAATTAGTGGGCTAATCCAGTGCCACACACTCTTGTTCTCAGTATCATACACCACAATCTACCACCTCCCGAAGGCCACCTGTGAGCACAGGAGGGGGCTGGCATCTAAACACAAGGCACCACAACCTGTAATAAATGTGATAAAGACTAGCACAGGAATCGTCAAACTATCCTTTCAGTACCAGGTAAGCCACTTAGTCCCTAACTATGGAGTAAGCTTTTTGCATAAAACCTTGTCTTGGCCAACAGCACTATTCAAACAACACAGGGTGGCAGCGATGTTATGAACAAAAGCCACCCCAGGATCACCCTGAGAAGGTATCTGTGAACAAAATCCATATGGATGGAAAAACGAGAAAACAGAGATGCACTTAGGGTGCTTTTGTGAGCCTCACCTTTATCTTTTGTGGTTCCCTTCTAAGTTTATGTTTGTTTGCTCACTTTTCTGGTTTGTGTAACTTCACCTTTCTTCTACACCGGAGTTCTGTTTTCCCTCCTGCACAGCCAAACCCGGGCTCCAGGCACACAGTTTGGTTTCAAGTAGAAACACAACTCTCTGAGCCTCTCATGTCAGTTCTACACACCAAGTAACACGCCAGGGTGTCTACCACCAATTTCCACATTTCAAGAGCCCTCTGCCAAGTGGAAAATAAGAAAGGAAATCAAATCTCATGGCAGTAAAGTAGTGAAAAAGCTCTCTTTCTCTTGGCTCTCGATCGGGATCGCGGCCTTTATAGTCTCCCTATCAGCACAGGAGTGGAAACCAAAGGTGCCAAGAAATATCTGGCCTGGATTTCCACCAAGTTCTTGAACTACAAGAGAATTCAATTAGGCAGATAAAAATAAAAAACTGGAATAGTCGCACTCCTCTGTTCTCATCACTCTTTGTAGATTGTGTTGCTCATCTGAAGACATGATTTGAGGAGACTGTGAAGACAGAAGACGAAAGATCAGGGCTACCCTTGAAGAAAAGACAAGCATATCATGTTTTACAGGGAATAAAATGCCCCCAGAGAAAATTAGTTCACATAGTTGCAAGGCTGAGAGGAGAGACAGGAAGTGTGGGGTAGAGCCTGTTGTGTAACTTAGCAAGACACTGCTTCAGTGTAGAAAAAGAAAAATGCCTGGGGATTTAGCTAAGTGCAAAATAGTTGCATTAACCCAAGGGAGATTTGCAGCTGTCCCACAAAACTAAAAACTCTCAGTGTTGTAATAATTAAACTAAAAGGAATTTTTGCTCCCTTCCTGGTGAAATGCAAATGCTTCTGGCCTGTTGGTTCTGCACCTGGAGAAGACTCACCCACATGCTTTCTTTCCACTCCTGTGGCCATTCTTCCTTCAAGATGTGGCTACTATCAGAGCCACTGCAATAGCATCTTGTAAGTTGACAAGAAAACGTGACTGCAGAAGCAAACTGCACATCTGCTATTCAGTCCCTAGGTCCATAAGAGACACAGACCTCCACCTAAGCCAATGACGTTCAGTCCCAACAACAGAGAAGGAGTCCGGGACAAATGGTCCTTAGAAAACGAAGAGTGACTATGAGTGTCAAGTTAACTGTCTATGCTGCAACAGCTCTAGGAGTCTGAATCAGAACAGTTTCCTGAGAGCCACTCAGGGTTCAGGGAAATGAAAGTGGCACTGTGAAGGAATTCAAAGAAAAGAAGAAAACCTTCAAGTTGCTATCTCCCAAAAGTTTTGGATCTGTGAAAAACAACTCAGATTAAATCAAAATCATAAAAGCACTTGCAGAAGGCCTTCCTTGTCCTACTTAGAGCTCGCTCTTCTCCAGCAGTCTCTTGGCAGGTACTCTGCCCTCCCATGTGATTCCAAGTTCCGCGGGCCCCTGTACTTAGCAGCACCCCTGCCTCCTCCATTTTCTCAGAACATCCCCAGGAGACCAGCTAATCAAGACCCAAGATGTCTACCACTGCACTGATCTGTCTCTTCCATAACATCTGGAGCTTAGTATTCAATAGTCAAACTGAACCCTATGGAAACTTTGGATCCCACAAAATACTTTATCGCGGTCCAGTTTAGAAGAAATTTGACAAGCAACCTATCCTTAGGAAATCCCCCAAATCATAGTGCACAGGTAGCTGTTTGCAAGGCATGAGCAAAATCAACACACCAAGGAAACATTAGCACAAATAAAATCTCTGTCACATTCACAGTAATGTATAGATTAAACAAGCCCTTTAATATCCACTTACAAATAAAGACCACATCATGAAAAACGTATTATCTACATCTTCCTTAAGAGGAAATTGAGACTTGAATCTACACTGAATCCACAAAACTAATAAAGAGTAGGGCTAGAGAGCCGGCGAGATAGCTCAGCGGACTAAAGCACCTGCTTAGGAAGTTCAGGCATTCACTGGAACCACACTCAATACCAGACACCCCAAGCCATGGCAGCCCCACCCTCAGGGCAGGCTGAGCTAGCCACAGAGTCCAGATGTCGTGGCCTATGCCTGTAATCCAAGCGCTGGGGAGGCTGAAAGCAGGAGGCTCGTCATGAGCCCCAGCTGCGTAGTGAGACCCTGCACCAACCAAACACATTAAAAAAAAAAAAAAAAAGAAGAAGAAGCGTGGACTAAAGACAGAAGAAAAGATACAGACTTCTAATCCAGTGCACTGTGAAAATTCTGGGGACAATGAACCCTTCTTTGTGATATCTACTCAGACATGTGTGTGTGCATGAGTGTGTGTGCACATATGCTATTAGGCACACCTAAACATATGCATGTTTCTGTGCTTCAGGGGATTGAACCCAGGGCCTTTGCACCTAGCTAAATCCCAGTACAATGCCATTTGGGAAAAAAAAGGGACGCAGTGAAACACTTTTGTGGTTGACAAGGGTGGGAGGGAAGGACCACGTGGCTGTGGGGAGCTTCCTGTGTGTGCAGAGCTTCCCGGGTCATTGCACATGCAATTATACATCCATCTGGGCATTTGTTTTCACTCTGAAAGTGTCTTACTAAATTACCCAGGCTCTGCCCTCCACTTACATCCCTCATCTCAGCCTTGCAGACCGCCATTAATATAGAAGTGTGTTGCCAGACCCAGGTCAAAATTTTTAACCATGCTATCTACAGCCATACCACCCTGAAAGCACCTGATCTCCTCTGATCTCGGAAGCTGAACAGGGTCAGGCCTGGTTAGTATTTGGTTGGGAGAAAATTTTTAGCTATACTTAATTATCATTTTCCCAAACAACTTCAAACAAACAAACAAAAATAGTGTCACTGCTTTATCTGTTCTTGCACTCAGTATGAGATCCATTTCTTGTTTTCCCTGTAAGACCTAGCGTTTCTCTGTTCATGTTCAGAATTTCCTCTTTTTCCACCTCAACTATTTTTTGATGTCCGATTATCTAGGGAAAATAATTCATACTTTGATTAAATTGGATGGATTTATAATTGCATGTGCAATTACGCAGGAAACTGTCTACACACAGGAAGCTCCCCACAACCACGGTTATCCCTCCCTCCCACCCTTGTCAACCGCAAAGAAGTGTTTCACTGCTTCCTTTTTTTGTATGAAAGCTAACTGACTAGGCACAGTCACAGCACTGTAAGGTGTCAGGAACATGAGCGAATGTCTGCAACCTGCCACATAAATTAAAAGGGATGCAAGCTATGAGTCACAAGATAGAAGTAAATTCCTTCTCAAACACCATGCAAATCTGCTGGTGCCCAACAGGCTGGATGCAAATTCATCACTGTGTTCAGGAGAAAATCTAAATTGATGGCTTCAGTTTCCCAGATTTTCACTTTTGTTCAAACCAATCTAGTTGATCCCCATTCCATGTCCCTGAACCTTTCGTACACCTTCTGTCCTTTTCATCTCTCTTGAGCTCATTTGGTCTTGCAGAAGTTCTTTCCTAATTATTCATACTTACTCATTATTTCCTCTCAAAAAGTCCATATGACATCACTTCAGCATTATTTTTCTTTCAGATTTTATTGCTATAAAATTGATGATGTGATTATGGAACTATACTTGGCAAACTAGAAGCCAAATCTAGACTGTGGCCTACTTCTCTAAGCATCTGAGCTGAGGATGGTTTATATATATATATATATATATATATATATATATATATATATATATATATATATATATTTTTTTTTTTTTTTTTTTTTTTTTTTTTTTTTTTTTTTTTTTTTTTTTTTTTTTTTTTTTTTTTTTTAAAGGATGAAAATCAAAGCAAAGAATATAGACCAAAAGCCTTTGGGCCCTCTATGAATAAAGCTTTCCAGCCCCTCTTCTAGAAGTTAACCCTTCTCTGGCCTCTTATCTATTGTCATCCTCTGCAATCTTGATTACTCTTTGAAAATCTCTTCCCAAACATAAAAGTAGAGGAAACGGGATTCTAGGGCAACCAGCTGCAAAAAGGAATCCAAGGCTTCTAATATACTTCTTCATATGGTATGATATTCCCAGAACAGTCTGGAATCTCCCTGTGCTCCCCTGTCCTGTTGGGGAGGGGGTCACAGAGAACAGCTCCTCAGCCCTTGCCTTCTCATTCATCAGAAGTCCACTGGGGAGCCAGCACACCTGGCAGAAGTTGGCAGGCCTGGCCTGTGGGGCAGCTAGAAGGAAAAAGGTCTGGAAATGCATCTTCCAGGAGCATCATGGGGGGTGGCAACGAATCACCCCACCCACACTAAGACTGAGACTAGTTTTATTATTTTCCCCACATTTCAACAAGACCTCTTCTCTGCTGATTCCCGTTAGCAGGGGAGGTATGACTGGAGACACAAAGAGCCGGGGCCACCACAGCCTCCCCAGTGAGCAGACAATGGGTGTGCTGGTGGTGTCGCCAGAATAGGCTGCTTCTCAGAGCCACATATCTGAGCCAGGATATGGTATGGCTTGGCCACAGCACACCTCACGAAAGCCTCCACTGAAAATTCTGACCATTAAAGGTGGAAATGTGCTTTCTGCCAGCAAAACAGGATGAAAGGAAATAAGCATTAAACACCACATAACAGTAAAATTCATAGCCAAGACTGCCCTAATTGCAGGCACCTACTAGTTGCAGAACAGGTGAAATCCATGCTTAACCTGCAGCTGAAACTAGATTTACGAGTCCAATATAAAGACAAGAACAATAACAGTGTCAAGGAGAAAGATTCTTACAGAATCATGACATTATTACTAGAATGTAAGAAATCCATATTATGATTTTCTTATTTAATATGTGTATATTAAAACCATGTGAACTATTTACTAAAGCCACATAAAGCTCAACTACGATAAAATACTTTTTCAGCATCACATGGTTGCAAGTGGCCAGGAGGAGACACAGGCAGATGGCACGGATGGAGGTAGGCATGGCTTTGACTCTCAGATTGGTGGCCTTGCAGTGCCTATTGCCTTGAACCTCATTTAGTTCTTGTCTATTGTTGGAACAAAATCTATTATTCAAGGGCCTCCTAAGGAATAGAGGCTTTTTTTCCTAATGGGAATGGCTGAAGGGAGAAAGTAAAAATAGAGAGGTACAAAGGTAGCAGACTCTACTTCAGGGAACTCAAGGACAGGACAGAACTGTCAAGGCCTTGGAATTTTTGGCACTATTTCCATACCTTATTGGGAAAAATAATAGAGAAAAAAGTGTGTGGTTCTCAAAATCAGTCCTATTGTAACTATCAGTAATTCCTGCCCACAAGGAGCTTATAAAAATTCAATTCTGAGTCTGGGAATTTTGAGCAAAATATCTGCAAGTCAACTCCTTTCCCTCTGTTGCTTAATGCATATTCCAGACACTCAAAAAATGTGCAGCAGGTACAGTCCCCATTCTTTTTTGCCTACAAATTTGGATCTCCTGGCTTTTATTATTCTTTCTTCTAAAAGTCTTCTGAACATAACTGTGTGAAAAGAAACATCTCCTTGTCAAAATGGGGATTACAGAAGAAGGAAAAATAAGCACAGAGAAAAAAATACTGCCAATGTTTCACTGACTTGGGAGCCTCCAACATTTTCTTGCAGAATGGCTGCCTTCGTGGGACAAAGTAATGGCTCCAGCTCCCGTCTGCCAAGTCTCTGGTACTTCCAGTAATGCCAGTCTAACATGAGCAAAATCACTCTGCAAGCACAATGGGATCTAAGCTATGACTTGGTGGTAAATATGCCAGGTACAAAATCTGAAATAACTTGCTCCAAGAGGGACAAATATATAGAGGCTTTTTTTCCTAATGGGAATGGCACTATTTTCTTTCCAGTAACACTGTGCACAATGGAAAGAAAGTAGAAACAAGTCCTTTGCCCACAAAAGGCAGAATATACTAAATACTTGTGCTATACCAAGGAGCACTCTACAGCACGTAAACTACAATATGTCGAAGGACACAGATAAATCTTAAAACTTCAGTAATGAAGGAAAGAAAAAGAACTCAGAGAAGAGTGTGTTTCCCTTTACACAAACATATATATTAGTCCTCATTATTTGGAGGTTCGATTTTTTTTTTTTTAGGGAAAGGTTTACAACAGGGTGTTCAGGTTCTCACTACTAGATCAGACTCATAGTGATCCGCCTGCTTACAGCCACCCAAGAGCTCTGATTACAGATGCCTACCATCTCGCTCAGTCTCAACTGCCATCTCAACTTGCTCCCCACCCGGGGAGTGGGTGGCCAGCATGGCAGGCCTGGGGATGGAACCCTGGCCCCTGTACCTCCTTGCAGGCACTTTAATTGGCTGAGCTATTTATCCAGCCCTGAGGTTCGACTTTTGCAGACTATTCTGCTGGATTTCAAAAATATTACTCTAAATTATTTATCAAGTATTTTCCAATATATCATGGGATTCTGCAGTACTGTACAGTATATATATGTTATTAAAATTACATAGAGGGCCGGCAAGATAGCTCAGTGAACTAAGCACTTGCTTAGGCAAGCACAGGGACCAGGGTTTGATCCCTGGCACCACCCCCACTCCCCCTACACACTGAGCAGGTGAAAGAGTCCATGCCTGGTGGGTCAGGCCTGCAATCCCAGCCCTAGGAAGGCTGAAAACAGGAGGATCACTATGAGTTGGGCTGCATAATGATCCCCTGCACAAAAAAATAACAAAAAACTTAGATTTATGAGTGTTTTTAAAAGTCTGGGAAAGGTTTATAATAGTGTGGGAGGAGTTCATAGAGCCTTAAAATATATATAAATAATAAAATAAATACAATGTTGCTACTTCACTGATTTTCACTTACCATGGGGGTGTCTGAAACCTCCATCATAAGTGCAGAACCATTGTATATCATATATATATATATATATATATATATATATATATATATATATATATATATATATATATTAAAAACATCAAACACATTATTTAGGGAATTCTGTATGTGAGGCAAAACTCCAAAGAAAATTAAAGGGATGAGAGTTTACCCCTGGGGACTGGGACAGGGTACAGTCAAAGAGGTTGTTGCCCCAAGAGTCTGTAAGGAACTGGGAACGTTCTTATTCAATATGACTGGAAAGATCTTGAGCGCTTGCTTTAGGGTCGACATTATGCTTTCTAAACTGGTCATTTGTATTATATTCACCCCTGGGTCAGAACATTTGTTTCATAATTTAAAAACCACAACCCAAATGCACTCAGGACCCCCTGGGCTGCCTCTCTCCCATGCAGGTAGCGTCCCAGGGTCAGCCTCCACCAGCGCTGTGGGCTGAAGGCCTGTGTCCTCCCAACAGGCACAGGTTGCCATCCTACCTGCCAAGATGATGGATTTGGAGTCGGGGCTTCTGGGAGACGAAGTGTCTGCTATTTCAGTAATGAAAATACATAACTGAGGCACTCACTTTGTAAAGCAACAAAGCGCAACTTGGCAAAGCTGAGCAGGAACATAACCCAGGATTCAGCAACTCTGTTCCCCACTGGCATCTCTAATGGGATCAGCGCTCCTGGAGGCTTGTTCCTGAAAAGAGAGCAAGAAGACACCATCTCTGCTCCAGAAAGCTAGGTACTGCATTTGCCTTGACCTTGGACTTCTCAGCCACCAAAACTATAAGAAATGAATTTCTGTTCGGAAGTGATTCAGTCTGCAGTATCTTGTCACTGCACCTTGAATGCATAAAGGCAACTATGTTAACCTAAATGTTATTCAAAAGCTTTTGGTATACAGAAATAAGTGCTATGGATCAGAAGGCACAGCACAGCTTAAACTTCACCAGCGGTCATGTCCATATTTCCTCTCTGTCTACATTGCTTTAAAGAAATACTCTTTCTCATATATCCATCTCCTCTAAGGCCTTTTAAAAACCCCTCTATAAACTCTAACAATCAATTTTCCTCACCTTACATAGTTGACTGTTCTGACCAGCTCTTGCTCTACAAGGATGATTTGAGCACATTTATTGCCACCAAAAAAGAGGCAGTATTTTGAATCTCATCAAAAAACTATTTACTGCCACAACATACTACTTTCAGAAAGGAAAACGCCAAGATGAATAGAAATCCATTTACTCCAGAAAGAAGTAAAAATTCAAGGTGCACTGACAAATAAGATAGGTATTGACTATCTTAGTAATAAGAAAAAATAGTTTTGTTGTCATCAGCATAGATCCACTAACTTGTTCATTTATTGTAAACTGACGATTTTGTCTCATGTATCTGTGACAAATATGAAGCCTCATATCTTTGCATCCACAAATTCACTTACTACGAGGCACTCAGCTTTTGTTTGACCCTCCATTATAAGAGAGAAAAGGAAACTCGTCCCACCAGAGCTCATCTCCCCACCTTAGGCTCTGCTCTGCACCTTTCTTCAAATTTTAGAAACATCAATCTCTTTCCTTCCCAAAAGTTCAACCTGTCCCTCTCTCCCAGGCTTCATTGGCATAAACACACAAGCTGCTAATTTTTTTTTCTTTTATTTAGTACAGGGTCTACAGCATCACACTACACGGATACGACCCTTCGTGATTCTCCTGTTTTCAGCCCTCCAGTAGCTGGGATTACAGGTGCAGGGCACCACGCCCAGTCTCAGTCGCTGTCTCATCCTCTCCTCAGGCCCCAGGGGCGGGGCTAGCACCGCAGGTCAGGGATCAAACATAAACTGCTATTTTTAATAAGAATGTAGCAATTCTTCACTGGCACACATTTCTGTCCAACTTCTTGCCCATTTCTCTGTTCTCTTGCACATCCAAACTTCCGGGAAGGGTCTTTCACACACGGTGTCTGCACTTCATAAACTCACCCTCGCTCTTATCACTTCAGAGCCTGGCCTCAGGCCTCACCACTCTGTGAGGCTGTTGTGACTGAAGCACGCTCACCTTCATGCCTCGGGAGGTCAGCGGGTCCCTCTCACCCCATCTCACTCAAGCCCCTAGCAACAGCACTCCCTCTTCAGTGTAACCCTTTTCTTTATTGCTTCCCAAAACACCCTCTATCTGGATGTTTCTCTTCAATTTTGCTTAACGGTGCACCCTTCTTCATTTTAATTTCAAATTTTACAGTTCCAAATATCTCTGAGCCCTTTTTATTCTTCTATGTTCTTTCTTTAAATGATCACTATATAGATAGATAGATAGATAGATAGATAGATAGATAGATAGATAGATAGATAGATAGATGGTATTTTTTTTACCTGAAACCTTCTCTTGAATAACATATCTCAAATGCAAATAGAACTATTTTTCTTCAGCCCATGTCTCTCCCCTTTTCCTAAACCTCCCCAAATCAACAAACAGTAATCTCTGACTTAAGTAAGGCATTTTTATCCCTTTCTTTTCTCCATCGCCCACATCCTAATCATCAACAAATCCAACTTGTTCTTATCTTTAAAATTTATCTCAAACCAGCATTCTTCTTCTTCTCTGGATTCCACTAGACTTTTCCAAGGCAGTAGCACATCCCTCACTCATGGCATTGCTACAGCGCTTCCTTGCTGCCCACCCATAGCCTCTCTTCTCAGACCCTAACTCTGGGGCACTTGCCCCTGCACAGGGCTACCCCGGCCCCTTCAGTCTCCTATTCCTGTCTTCTACACTGATGATTTTCCCTCATGTTTCTGTGACAAACTAGAGATCACTGGGTATGCAGCCTCGTATCTTTCCATCTACAAATTCACTTACTACTGCACACTCGGCATTTGTTCATCCCTCTGTTGTAAGAGGGAAAAGGAAACTCACTCTATTCCATTCACACTTAACTCAGGTCTCTCTGCTGTGCTGGCTGTGCCCAGAGTTTTCAACTCCCTGCTTTCTGGCAGTTTCCCAACTACACTCTGGCTTTTTGTTCACCAAAGCCAAAGCACACTTTCCCACTAGTTTCTATTATAGCCTCACATTGGTTCCCTCAGAACCACCTCATTTCTCCCCTTCTGCTTTCATTTTTGTCTATCTCTTCTACTAGAAGGCCTACTTCAGGAGAGTAAGGACTTCGTTGTTCATCTTGCCTGGTTTATCACAAGGCCCTTATCCCTTGGGACAGTGCCTGGAGTGAAGCAGTTGTTATACACAGTGATAGAAACAAGACGATCACATGTATTTCACCAATAAAATAAAATGATTTCATTACAAATTAATTCATCGCCTCATATGTGTCAACCACTGTGTTGACAAGACAGAAATAAAAGAAAAGGACAACATGGTGAATGACATGGCAGAAAGACGCCCAGGAAGCGACAGGTGCAGAGGGATCCCTGATGTACTTGGACCATGTGGGACAGCAAGTCAAGACAGCCCGCATGGGGCTACTGAGGACGGGCACTGGAGCAGAGCAAAGACAGGATGTGCAGCTCCAAGGTGAGGGTCATGCTCACGGCTCCCCTCTAGCTCCTTCCACCAGGGGCGTCGAATCAAAGTCTCTTGGCTGCTCCTCTGTCTGCCCTTACCCTGTCCTTAACCTTGGACTAGAACAAGGTATCATACTTCCAAACATCACCTCCTCCCAACCCTCCACCTCCAGGAAGTATGTCTACCTCAGGCACACCGACTTTAAAAGATATACCCAGCCCACCTTCAGAGTGTATCAAAATAGGAACAGCTTGAGTGTATTCTCTGCATGAGCGCTGACTGCCTTACTCTACAGAACAACACTGCTTAGGGAAGATGGTGGTCATGTCAGAGCAGTGCTAGGTCAACACCCAGTGAGGGCAGACATTCAAAGACCTGTTGACCAACTCAGCATATTAATATGGCTTTACTTTTTATATCTCTCTCAAGTTAACAAGTTCTGACATTGCCAGTCCTACGGATAACCCACTATTATTATGGACTACTGTACTATATTGGATTATTTTGCTGAATTCACACACCTACAATATTTACATGGCAATGGAATACCCATCTCTGACAAAACTAAGAAAAAAGGAAGGGGGATGCAAATGAAGGACCATTTTGTATCTGTGTATACAAAATAGTTAGGATAGGTGTACAGCTATTTTCTCTTAATTCAATGAGAAGAAAGATTTGTACTAACAGTGTTTGGACAAGATATCATGTCTGCATCTTGTGCTATGAGCAACCACTACAAAGACAACAATATGCAATGTATGGAAACTGTCCTATAATCAGTTTTGAAACGATCTCATTGTTATTTATTTCTCAATAAAATTAATTTTTTAAAAAACCTGTTGTCCAGCAGTCTCTTGGGACAGTAAGCTTCTGGCAGAGATACTCCCATGGCTAGGCCGCTAGCATAGTCCTACTACAACCTTTAGCATTAGGAAGATAAAAGGCCAAAGATGGGTATGAGGTAGAATCTGAGGAGCATAACAGACTGGTTTTAAGTATGACCTGTGCATCTGCAGACATTATTTCTAAATTGTACTCTGCTCTGATCAGCAATATGACATTTCTTTTTATCCTAAAGAGCTGGAATTGTGCTTTAAAACATAAAAGTGAAAATCAGAAGAAGGTCTTATAAAAATAATGGAATTTACTCTTTCATTGTACAATGGAGATTAAATACTAATATATAAAGACTTTATGCAATATTAATTTATTTTTTGTATCAACTTGACCAACCACAAGATACCCAGATAGATACCAGGTTAAATATTATTCTAAAATGTGTCCATAAAGTTACTTCTAGATGAGATTAGTATTTGAATCTGTAGACTGAGCTAACAGTCTGTCCGAGACCTGAATAGAAAAGACCGCTAATAAGAAAGCTTTCTCTGGGCCTAATTGCCTTTAATTTAGGATATTAATCTACTTTGACTTTCAGATTGATACCTGCATTAGAATTGACACCATTAGTTCCCTGGGATTTGAGATCAGGCTGGAAACACTACACCAGCGGCTTTCTTGGGGCCTGACTTTTCAGCTTCTGTAATCACAAAGCGAGTCCCTTTTAAGAGAGAAATAGGACCGGCAAGATAGATAAGTGCCTGCTTAGGCAAGCACAGGGGCTGGGGTTTGATCCCCAGCACCACAGGCTTCACCGGCCTCAACCCTGGGCGCACTGAGCCCTCCACAGTGTCCGGGCATGGTGGCTCACATCTGTAATCCCAGGGCTGGGAAGGCTAAAAACAGAGGATCACTATGAGTCTGAGCTGCATAGTGAGACCCTGTACCAAACACATAAAAAAGAGGGAGAAAGAGTATATGTTTTAGATTCACACACACACACACACACACACACACACACACACATACACACACCACCACCACCACCATTCTCGTCTTTTCCTGATATTTTCTTGCACACTGTGTCCAGAATTTTGTCTTCTTTTGTCTTCAACCTTTCAGATTGTATTCAACTTTTCTTTTTTTTATGATTTTATTTCTCTTAGTTTTTATTAGAATATGGTTGGTACAAAATGATTACGTGTATCATGGGGAGAACTCTTCTACATTGTTGGTGGGAACATCAACTAGTATAACCTTATGGAAGTCACTATGGTGATTCCCCAAAAACCACAGAAATCCTACGTGAGCAGCCTTTCCCCTCCTAGGCATCCTTCTAAAGGACTTAGCAACATCATATTACAGAGACATATGAATACCCATTCTTGCAGCAGCACAACTCTCAATGGCCGAGTCTTGGCAGGAGCCTAGATGTCCCTTACACTTTACCTCTTCTGCAACCACTAATCCGACTCCTTTATGTAAAATAACACAGTCATATAGTGCAATCTCAGAGACTAATGGCTTTGTGCTATTACAGCCAGCTCGTCAAGTCGATCCCACCGTGCACATCCACTTTGGTGCATCCGCAGGCCTCCCACACCCACCTCGCTGTATTTCTTCTCCCACAGAAGCAGCTGCTGGTGTCCTGAACCTGCCTGCCTCTGTCCTGCTCCCCCGACGCTACCTATATCTGTGCTTGCCTTATCCACCTTCTCTTTAGTTACAGCAGCAAATAGGAACACTTCCTACTCCAGTCTCCAACTGGGCCGCACAGTTGGGCACTGTAGAAGTTTCAAGCTAGACTCCCCCAGTGAGAATCCTAGCTCCTTATAAACTATCCCTGGAAAAGCCCCATCCTAGGACATGAAGAAGAAAACACCACCCCTCATCAGCCACATCTGCCAGTGTTGATCTTTCTCTTTCAGGAAAGCCTCTTCATTTGCTCTGGCACCAACACTCCTGACTTTCTTCCCATACTTCTAGCCAGTCGCACTTCCTAGCTTTTACCTCCATGCATACTCTAAATGATGGGCTCCTTGGGACTCCTTCTAAGCCAAGTTCTTCCCTTGCCCTCCATTTGATCTACCACTCCCACTGCATCGCTTCACTCTCACCAGATTGATCATCTCTAACTTATGTTCCTGGCCCAGATTTTCCTTCAGAGTTCCAGGCTCATCTTTCCAGCTGTCTGCTGGGCAGATCTACTTCTGTACCTCAGATGCCTCCAGTTCAGTGTGTCTAAGCTGGACATACCCATCCTTCCTGACAATGCTGGGAAGCTACTTCTGCAGTACTCCTGGCTTCATCAAGTGTCCCTTCCTGTTTGTTCAAAGAACAGAGCTAAAAATCACCTTGTCCCCTTCTCCTTGTTGCCTCTTGCAGCCAGTTCCCAAGTCATATCCATTCACTTCCTAAGTACTTCTTAAGTCCATTCCTTCTCTCCAGGGCTGCAGGCCTAATACAAGTCAATGCCAGACTGCAGGGACCTTCAAGTGGGTCTCTAACCTGGCTTCCCCATATCCCAGCTGGAATGATCTTTGTCAACCTTAAATCTGAGGGTGGTCACTCACTTCTCCACCTACACCCACTCTTGAAAAGTCTTTCTTGGGCTGGCGGTATAGCTCAGCAGACTAAGCGCTTGCTTAGGTAAGCACAGGGGCCAGGGTTTGATGCCTGGTTCTGCAAACCAAGTCAGCTATGCCTTTGGGTGCACTGAGCCTGCGATGGAGTCCGGGCATGGTGGTGCATGAGGAAGGCAGAAATCAGGAGGATCACTAATGAGTGTGGGCTGCATAGTAAGAACCTGCACCAAAAAAAAAAAAGTCTTTTGCTATATTTGCTCTTAAGATAAAATCCAAACTCTATGAAAAGGCTTCTCCTGTCCTGCCCTGCCCCACATGCCAACTGCCCATGTTAAGTTCAGGTCTTAGGGCCTGCCTGGTTTCTGTTCTCCCTTTCTCGGGAGCTAACCCCACCTCTTCCAGGAATACCTCCTGCACTTCCTCTAACTGGGAGTTCATATATCTTACAGGATGGCTTAAGTTCAGGTCTTAGGGCCTGCCTGGTTTCTGTTCTCCCTTTCTCGGGAGCTAACCCCACCTCTTCCAGGAATACCTCCTGCACTTCCTCTAACTGGGAGTTCATATATCTTACAGGATGGCTTAAGCACTATCCTCTGTCACAGAGCAGTGTGAGACCACCTGCTCTTGTCCCCTCTTGTCTTGTCCCCCTGAACCTGGAGTCTCTCACAGATCCTGACCACAGCAGACACCTCACGAAGACTGGATAACTCCATGAATGAGTGCGGTTTTTCTTATACAATGATTCGTGCATTTTATCCTGCTATTGTTCTGAATTCTGTGTGACTTTAGATATGCAAACAGATCCTACTGAAGAATGACTGACAGAATCAAAAAGAAGTGGTTGGAGTGGTTTATTACTGCTCTTGCTCAAACAGCGAATAAATATGAGAGAAGGAAATACTAATGAAAACCTAGTGGTATGACTTAAAGACCAGAAAGGCTTCAGTTGACACCATACTAGGGAAGGGATATACTAATTTTGAAACACCATTGATAGCAGGTTACTTGTCCACGTTTTAGTGAAAGAAGCTGTAGCAGAAATATCTGGAGTAGGAGACAGGTGGATGGCAAGATTCAAATTTGAGGCATTGCAAAATAAGGCATTGTTCAATCTGCTCGAAGGTGCTCTCTGCGTCATTTGTAGTTTATATATCTTTAACCCCAGTCTACATCTTATTGCTAGTATTTCAAACAAACATGGCATTTTAATTCTCTTCTCTAATCTATTGATGGGAAGTGAGGTGTAGACAACAAATGCATTTAAATTTAAATACATGTATGTTTGCAGAAAGACCAAGATCATGTAAAAAAAAAAGAACACATTGTAATGATATCGCTTCGATCTAAAAATTAAGTAGTTAAAGAACGTCCAAACAAAGTGCAATACAATTCATAGGGGGAAACTGTCAGCAAAAACACTGACTTTTCCCGGAACACAGATTTAAGATTTTTTTCAGAAAAATCTTGTTGGTGACAATGAGAAAACCTACCAGCAGGTGGCGCTCTGAACCAATAAATGCAAACTAGGTGGTGGACTCAGACACACCTTTTAAAAACAAGCCACCTCCTTTACGTAACATACATATTCTGACCACATACTCAGAAGCCTGTGCAACCCACACCATCTGTAAAACACTCCCGTATACACACATGTTCACATAGTCCTCCAATAGGGAAGAGCACAACAGCCTTACAAAGGCAAATAAATCAGTAAGCTGGACACACAGGAATACATGTCCATGTGAACTGAAGCCATTTTAATGAAAGAATCTATCTCCTCCAAATTGGTCTTTAATACTGCCTACTAAATATCCTGTATCTCTTAGCTATATTAACATTCTCCCACTCTCCGCAAGAAAACGAGTGCAAACTTCAAGGCTTCCTTCACCCAGCACTCTTTCTTCTCTCCCCAGACCCATGACAGCTGATCTTGAAGGCAGGATCACGAGAGGAGCTGCCACTCGCACCCCATAGAATCTTCCAAGGCATCCCACATGCACACCCTATCTGCATGTCCACCTTCTTCCCTGCCAACAGCAAGAGAGGAGCTGGCCCTCCAGCCCCCAGAAGCTAATCCTTTCACCTGTGCTGTAAATAGTGCCTCTTCTACCTTCTCAGAACTGGGCTGTCTTTTAATCGTTTCGGTCTCTGTCTTTTGAATATTCAAACCTTACTTCTCCATAACTTCATGCCCAATGCCTTTCAAATAAGCTCATGTCTCTCCCCCTACAAAGCAAATATAATGGATGGTGCTATAAAGGCAGGCATGGCCATGAATGGATCCCTGTTGAAAGTCAATGGAGGGCTTAATACTGTTGTGATTTTGTTTATTTGTGCAATTTACCACAGTTGATTCATTAAAAATGAAGCAACAGGAAAGAGATTCTTGTTAGATACTCACAGGAGGTATGCATGGTACACAAATATGGTGCATGTTTAAATTTTTAAAATGTAAAATGAGTGGAATGCTCATAGCTTCACTGTTGTGGCTGCCCCAATGTCCTAACTCGCTACAAACTATTTACCTTTCATGATCTTATTGAGTTTGAGAAAAAGCCAGAAGTTGCACAGTAGTGGGTCTGGTGAATAAGATGGAGAAGGAACACAGCGACGGTGCCAAGCGCATGTCTTTTCATTGCTCTGGGCAGCAGCGTCCACTGTCTTTTTGACCATAACTACTAGAGACAATGCTGAAAGACAGCTTCCAGAACTGCTTCAAACAGTGACAGAGAATATTGGGATGGGCGTATTTGAAGACGGGGGAGCACTTTGAATAGACCTGACGACAGTGTGCACTTTACTATACAGAAAACTTTCACACTGTAAACATTCACCACATAGGTTGGTCAGACCTTGAGTCTCCCAGCTCATCACCATCTCCTCGTCCCCTCTCAGCCAAATGTTGAGAGTTTCCATTATTTCTTCCATCAGTTTCCTCACCTCCCACTCTCTCTGCAGCACGCTCCAATCTGGCTTTTAATTCTCATACCCAGAGAAATGCAAAAGATCTTGCCACCAACCTCCATAACCCTTAATTAGGCCCTCCACATCCCTCAATCTCACCATCTTTTAGTTATCATGGTTCCTGACTTCTCAGTAGTATGTGATACTCAGCTGCATCCTTCTAGAGCATTTCCTTCCCATGACTTCAGAAATCATGCTATTCTGGCTTCCCACACCTCTCCCGCCAATCCCTTCTAACTCTTTCTCTCCCTCTTACCTCATTCTTGGCCCTTGTCTTTTCTCTTTTTGCACATGATTCTAGGTGATCTTACTCATATGTTTGGCTTCAAATTGTACCTGCACACTGATGAATCACAAAATTAAATTATCTTATACCACAGTCAACTTCCAACTGAACAAAAATTTGATGTTGCCTCTTGGCTATCTCAGTACCATGACAGAGTTGGAAGCTTAGAGCTGAACTGATCATTTCCTTCCTCAAATCCAGCCTTCTTCTGTTGTTCCGACTTCATGAATGGCACATAAACCAGAATCTCAGAGCCACATTTGTCAGTGCCTTCCCCTTTGTGCAATCTCCAGTTCATCAACAAAGCCCGCATCTCTTAGCTCACAAATAACTCTAAAATCATCTGTTTCTCTCTGCGTCCAGCATTATCACCACCACCATTATTCACGTAACCCAACCTAACAAGTTTCACAACTTCTAGTAATAATTTCTTTTTTTAATTAACACATTAATTCATTGGTATATGGTCTTCCTTCACAGCCCAGACTCATAGTGATCCTCCTGTCTCAGATCCCCCAGAGCTGGGATTATAGGCATAAACCACCAAGCCCAGTTTCAGTGGCTGGCACTACACACCTGGGGTTCTGGGACAGGCAAGGCCTGCGATACCCAGGATTGAGTGCAAGGCCTTGTGCTTGTCAGGGAGGCACTTAGACCACTGAGCTGTCTCTCCAGCTCATCTGGGAATAATTTCTGATTTAACTCCAGCATTGATCCTGGTAGCCTTCCACTCTGTTCTCTGGGAAGCCGCTGGAGTAATTTTCCAAAATGCAATTGTGAACATGTGATGTTTTGGCTTAATGCCCTTCAGAGGTTCCCCTTGTTCTGAGACAAGGATAGAACCCCTTGAAGGTATCAGAAGGCCTTCTGGGGCTTTTGCCTGCTTCTCCATCCAACACCACTTTGTACAACGCCTTCGGGATTACTCTTTGTAGCCCAACCAAATTTGTTTTACCCTTCATTTTCCCTACCATCACAGTTCACACTTGCATGTGTTGTTCTCCTATCTAGAAAGTTTTTTCCATAAGATAATTATTTTCTTTTTAGCATTCAGATTCAAGTCAGAGATGAGTCCTGGAGAAAGCTTAGCTCAAGCTCCCTGAACAGGTCCACTCCACCAGTTATAGGCTTTTCTTCCTTCGTACAGCCCACTTTCATTCAATTATGATTTTGTATCTAATTGTGTGATAATTTCTTCCTCTTTTGGCTGCTCTTTGTAGCTATTTTAATGGTCAGTGTATAGCATAAACTAAATTAATGTATGTTGAATGAGTAATGAATTCATGTCTTTTAATTCAACCTCACGTACTTTCCATTCATTACTGCTAGCCCACCTCTCCTTTTCTCACAGAAAGGATACATATGCTCAGATCCTGAAATCATTTTCATTGTTAAAATAGGTCTGTGCCTTTATACTAGGGTTTGCCAGGAACCTATATGTGGTACATACCAGGAATTATTTTTTTTTACTCCAAAATTTTGAGGCCAGACAATAACATTTGCAACTCAGAAGTGCAGACATAATGAACAGGAATCCAAAAGTTAGAATACAGCACGAAGCAGAAGACTTCTAAAAAACGCTTCAGAACAACACAAGCCATGGTAGTCTGAGCTCTGAAAACTGGGTGAAAGCAACCCCTTTCATGTCATTAGAAGCAAACTGAGATTCTGCAAAGTTTGAAAAGCACTATTAGAAGTTTGCACATCAGTTGGAAAAGAAAAATGTTTTGTGTTTTCTAAAAATGAGTGTAACTGGTTGTAAATTGCCTGCTATTTTGAATGGTTCATTTGCCTCCTAAAGAGCAGTCTATGCATGCAGCAAAGGGAAGACAATAGGAGTTTTGGTGAGTTCCTGCTCTGAGAATCAGACTGAGCTGAATCTATGGCAGAAATTTCTCCCAAAGAGGACTCTGGCCAGGAGTGTAGCTCCTCCCAGCTCCTCAGGCAGGGGTTTTGAGCCTAATTTCATCTCTCAGAGCACCACTCTGCCTCCTTCAGATAGACACTGCTGCCTCCTACTTGTGCAGCATGCCCTGCACATGGCCCCTGGTTCTGGCTCCCCTGGCTGCAGTAAGCTCAGAGCCCAAGAGAGAAATCTAGGCACCCACAGCGGGCCACTGGGGAGGAGAAAGTGGTCCTGAAGTGTAGCTATCTAAAATTCAATGTGTGGTCCTTCGCTTTCACTAAGGCTACATTAGGCCCAAGCATTTTCCAGGGATAGAAGCAAGTGGCCCATGGCTAAGTCCTCCAAATCCTCCCTGAAAGCCCCTAAGAAACTATCCTGACACATGAAATATGAAGAAGAATGGTTAGGAGAGCCACCATCTGTAAACAAAGCAGGCTAGCATGCGTGTTTGCCCTTCCCAATCTCTAACTGCATAGACATTTTCACACTTTAATTCATTTGACACTAGGTATTACATGGGTCATTTTCTAGGTGAACAGATTGAGTCTCAGAGAAACTCAGTACTTGCCCCTGGTCATAAAAGACCCAGGGCTTATTTCAATCCCAGGTCTGAAATTCCCATGGGATTACAACTTCTACTGTGGTTATGGCTTTGAACTTCCCTAACAGTGCTTTTGAAACTCTTTGAAATACTATTCCATGTCTCAGCATTCATCCTCCGCAATGAGTTATCACAGAACGGTGTCTCAATCAGAAAAGCAAAAGAGCCACCCAACCTCCGAGGAGGATGCGGGCAAGTTAGAAGACATTCTGCTCCGTTAGCATTTGTAGGAAGCACTAAGGCCATTAACACTGCAATACTGCTTTAGGGAGTATGCTCTATCTACTACAGATTCAAAGCATAAGCAAAGTGAACACTGGCACTAGTAGGTAACAACTATCACAATGACGAGAAATAAAAATATCTAGTTTCTGAACAAATATAAGTGATCCGTGCCAGGCCTGCCCTCTGAGGTTAATAAGTCACTTTTGTACTTGGGCATTGTTATTAAACAAATCATGTCTGGGGACAGCAGCACTATGTGGGAGTCAGTGTCACATTCTCCCTGCTGCTTTAGCAAGGCCCTGGGCCTAGACCTGCCACCCTGCCTACAGCTCCAACCCCATCTATTCTCTACCAATAGCCAAGTTTAACCTTCTACCCTCGCTGCCCAATGCTGTCTCCGTCTTCCCCAGCCTACTCTAAGTCTTTCTAGCATGCAAGAGCCTGACCTACAAGACTTACAACAGTGGCTGCTTGAGGGGCTGAGGCTTCTCTGCAGAATGAGTTGAGATTGGGTGGAGTAATTTTTGTTGTCTTGAGAACTGGGGCCCGCCACCGACTCCGAAAAGGAAAAGTATCCAGAATGTATACATACATTTTGCAGCACACTGAGCACCTTTCACACGGAATTGTCTGTGTGGTGTGCTTCTCCCAAATGACCTCCTTAAAACTCACTTGGCATCTGAGCCTAGAATCTAACTCATTTTTTACATACAAAGGCAGGGAGTTTTCTGCCTGTTTTAAAACTTCAGAAATTTTCCAGGAACATAAAGCACTATGCATTGTCTATTATGTATTTTTCAAGATTGATTTCACTTGTGTCTATTTTACAGTACTGAGCCCTGAACCCAGAGCCTTCACACTAAGATACATTCCCAGCCTTGTCACTGTCATCACCATCATTGAAGACTTAGGGTCTTCCTAAGTCACCCCTGCCCAGACTGGATTTAAGTTTGGAATCTCCTGCCTCAGCTTCCCAGAGTCCACTGGTACTGCAGATGTGTGCTACCACGCCCAGTGGAGATGTGCTTCTCTTTAATAAAGCAGCTTGCAAAAGCTCACCAGTTGACAAGCAACAGTGCTGGCCAGCACCACCAGAAGCCTAAGTTGGGGCACCTGGGGAAGAGAAAGTGGTCCTGAAGTGTAGCTATATAAAATACAACATGCGGTCCTTTGCTTTCACTAAGGCTGTGTTATGCCCAAGCATTTTCTGAGGATAGAAGCAAGTGGTCCATGGCTACACAACCCTCTCTACCCTCTCACCCTGAAGAGTCTCCCATACCATCTATCACTATCTAAATTCCTATTGCAATATCCACTTATATATCATTTGTCTCAGCCATGGGAAGATGCCCACCAAGGGAGGCGGGGCTGCTACCCTGGATGCCAGTGTCTGTAATGACAGAAAGTGGCACAAAGTGACTGTGTTCAGGATGATTCTTCATCAAAGCAGAAGACTGCTAATATGGTATTTACATATTGGATTATATATATTACATTTCCTTTTGTTTTTCTCTTATTAGGATATTATATTGATTTTCTCTAATAAGGTGAATGGAAGGATTATGATATTTCAGAATGTTATTTTAGGATAGCAGAAGAGAAGAGAGAAAGCATTGGATGCAGCCAGGCAGAGGTGTGTGAGACAGACCTGAGTACTTCACCGGGTATGGATCTCTGGGCCACTTGTTCCCGCTGCCTCACTACCACTCTGGACTCCAGACTGTCTGCTCAGGCTGCCCCCTGTTCAGGCCTCTGCTCATGCCATTCCTTAGCTCATGGCTCTCACTATAGTCGACTGGTGCAGAGCACCCCCAAGCACCCCCTGCACATGGCCCTGCTGACCACCACTCTTCACAACCCTCTCCACCCCCCCACCCGGAAAAGTCTCCCATACCAGCTATCACTATCTAAATTCCTATTGCAATATCCACTTAACTATCATTTGTCTCAGTCATGGGAAGATGCACACCAAGGGAGGCGGGGCTGCTACCCTGGATGCCAGTGTCTGCAATGACAGAAAGTGGCACAAAATGACTGTGTGATGAATATTTGTGGGGTGGATGAATTAATGCATGAAGAGGTTGCCTGTATCCCTGCTCTCCAGAAGCAAAGAAGAATCTCTGTCTTTTTCCTATCTACATAATTTATAGCCAATCTAAGTCAGCATTAATTCTTTCAAATATATCCATCAAAGCCTGCCATATTTCAGGCACTGAGAACACAATAATAAATAAAGCATATCTTCCCACATACTTTGCAATTAATGATCAGCTCCAGCATTATTGAAGCATCTGAGTAAAATCACTTTATAAGAAAATATATTTCTATTTTGTATTCTGAGCATCTTTAAAATATCATAATTATGATATTCATAAATTAGGAGTTATCGCTCATGCATTGAAAAGAAAACTGTTATCACACAGACAGAAGGATTTTCCATCAATGTGGAAAAGCTTTCCCACAGTCCTGCTGATATCCTCCTTCAAGTCTCCAAAACATCAGGCCTCTGAGGCCAACAGCTGGCTGATATCTGAGCATGGGGAAGCATCCAGTTCCCTTAAGTGGGGTGGCCCACAAACCTCTCTGCCCAGCTGGCTGAGACAGAGTGCCCCAAGGATCGTTGGCTATCTGAGGGGGCCCACCAGCTGGGAATGCCCACTCTGCCCACTTTGTAGGTGTCCTGGGTCAGCACCAGTCCTGGCTGATGGGTGCTCCAGGCTGAGCCTCTAGATTCTCGTCTCCCCACTCTGTGGCCAGAGGCCTTTCCCACAGAGACACCTGAGAATTAGCACAGCCTACACATTTGTACATGGTGGTACAACGGCTGCCTTTCTCGTCTACTTTCCCATTGCTATTTGATACAGGGTCTCAATACACAGCTCGGATTCCTAATGATCCTCCAGTTTTCAGCTTCTCAGGGTGGGAGTTACCGGCCTGCGGCCACCAGGCCCAGCCTCTGTGGCTACTCTGCACATCCCGGGGCGAAGCTGACGTGGCCTGTGGTGCGAGGGTATCAAACCCCAATCCCTGCGCTTGTCTAAGCAGGGGCTTAGTCTGCACTTTCATATTTGCAGGACAGATAAGATAACCTTGTTTCTATGAATTGACCAATTAAAGTACAGAGGTTCAGCAACTTAGCAAAGCTGCAGATTACACCTGGGTCTGTATTATTCATTTTGCCTTCACTGGGACAAAATACCTCACAAGGCCACTTAAAACAAGGAGACATGTATTCTGGCTCAGGTTTTAGGAAATTCCATCCTTGATCAGCTGGTTCAAGGCCTAAAGAACATGGCAGAGGACCCTGGTGGAAGAAACAGTTCAGCCCGTAGGCCCACCTCCTACATACTGGGAACAATGCAACGGATCAACCCACCAATGACTACAGCACCCCAAGATCCAGTCACCTTCCACACACAGGAGACTTTGGTGGGGACATTTTGGATTTAAACCAACAAGACCCTCTCATCCCAAGTTAGAAAATGGAAATGACACTTTTAAACTAGGCTCAGGGCCCTGTTTGTAGGTGACCATTCTCACTGGTATTGAGCTTCACATAAAGAGCCAGTAACCTCACAGGCTGAACACAGGAACCAACCATTCATTATTCACTGCCTACTGGGACACCCACCCCATGCGGGGTCCATGCTCACCAGTCCCCATGATTCCACACAGCCCAATTCCTAGGAAGTTTTTAAATGATAGCAAACTGTAGAATGGGCCAGAATGAGTTCACGCTCTTGTTCTGTCTTTAACGTTGAGCCTGGAATGGTCCTTCTCCCACCCTCAGAACTCCTCTGCAGAGCAGCTTCATACTACAGCATGAGGAAGGGATCAGGAAAGACCCACGTGACATCAGGGATGCAGTAGCCCTCTGCCCTGCTTCACCACACCCGAGCCTCTCCTTAGACAGGAGCTTAAAGCAACAAGATAAAGAGCAGGAAAAGATAACAACAGAGATAAAGGCTTCAGGAGGAGATTTTAAGGAACGTTTGGTCTACACCAGTAATCTCCAAAGGGTTTATCCAAGTGTGTGGCTAGTGTCTAAACTGCCATCCCATTAAGGCAACTCAGAAAGGTAAGGCTAAGATGGCGTTTTTTTTTTACAAGAATTTTATGTCCAACAAGGTGTGAGGCACTCCTGTCATCCCAGCACCCTGGCAGGTTGAGACAAGAGGACCCGAAATTGGGCCCAGCCTGGGTGGGCAATTTTAGCAAACTTTTTCTCAAAATAAAAATATTCTGGAGAGAGCTGGGGACATATATCAGTGTGAAGGCTCTGGGTCAATCTTCAGTACAAATAAAGAAAATTAAGTCCTTTAAAGCAGCATTATTTCAAAAGAATTCCAGAGCTTTTACTTCCTTAGGAACAGGCATGTGCTCAAGGAATGAACATGGACCTCTGTCCAGAGTCCCCCATCTGCCCTATGGCTTAACTAAATTAGGAGGATCCTGCTGCCTCCTACCTCAGCCTCCTAGTAGTGCTCCTTTATGGCTGTGTATCCTGGTCCCCCATCCATGTGGGAGAGGGGCTGACTGTCTCCAGCAGTCAGAGAAACTTGTCTGCTCAGGTTTCCTGGTTCACCTGAGGTGGAGGTCAGTTCTTGGAAGAGGCAGATCTTCAGAGCCAATAGGCTGACATGACAAAGGGCAAGGCAGACAGGGAGCTCAGCCCAAACTAGAAACTCATGCTATTTCCTAAGTTGACCAAGCTCCAAGCGTGGCTGAGTGTGGCCCAGGAAAAGAAAGAAACAGGGAGAGACAGCAGAAGTTAATGCAGGATGAGACTAGAGGTGAGAATATGACTTGTTTGAATGTTATAAAAATAACAGGAACCTAAGACCTTCAGTAGTCACACTGCAAACAAGGAGAGAACGCCAAATTTCATAAGCAAGAGTGTTTAAGGGTAAGATGTTTAACTTTCAAAGGACAAGTGCCAACTTACTGTGGTAATGTGTTACTGCATGGTTTATTCTACTGAGACAAAGGGCAATGAATGATTACATTTCATGTTACAGAAAAGAAAGTGAGTGAGGAGTTTCTGATCAAAAAGCGAAAGGAATTCTGAAGTCTAGCCTACAGCAGCAGTGTAAGAAATTATTCTCTGCCTGACCCCAACCTCCTCCTGACGCAGGAGTCAGTATCCCAGTCAAGGTGAGTGTTGTCCTAAAGGACAACTGGACATTGTTCTCTCTGAATACGGAACCGGCACGTTGGCTGCTATAGGAAGTAGGAAGTGAAGGATGCAAATGCTAAGCTGAGAGATGCAGCAGGCATCTGAGCCTGCACTACCCAATGAAAACCAGAAAGGGAGGAGCAGAGAAAAAATGAAGACAGCGAGAAAGGAAAAGGAGAGGTCGGGGATTTCCAAGGAAATGGCTTTTCTTTTTCCACCCACAGCCCCCAGGGAGGAGCACAGATCATTATCAACCTAGCATGACAACATTCAAAATAAAAGAGGCACCTGCCAGGTGACCATCTCTGCCGGGACTCGAACCCGGAACCTCTGGATTAGAAGTCCAGCGCGCTCGTCCATTGCGCCACAGAGACCTCACCACACACACAGCATCAGCACCAGAACTGAAAAAGCACATACCTTCTGCATCACCGAACCATCTCAGCATCCTGCTCTCTGAGCGGTGGGGGGACAGGGACAGCTGGAAAATCTGGAGTGGAGATCCACCAGCCGGCTCCTTCAAAGCTTTCCTCTATACCGTGGATCATAGGATTTTCAGAGGATTGGAGCAACGTGACAGTGGTCATTTTTCCAGCCCCAGAATCCCAGAAAGAGGAGGAAAGAGCAGGAGTTTTGCCTCTTCTATCCCCTCCATCCCTAAGGGAGGGTAAGGGAAAGTCTCCCTATTCTCATGCAAATGAAGCAGAACACACCCAGCCCGGCAGACGCGCGGAAGCCATCTCCCTCTCCACCCCCATTCCCTCGCTGTGGTTCCATCCTAGACCGGCTATTCTCAGATAGGGGCTGGGCAAAGCTGGGGATTCGGGAAAAACCCTGGATTCCAGGGACAAAGGAGCTGCTTCAGCCAGGAAACACTGAGCAGAGGCCGAGAGTGGCAGAAAGCTCAGTTCCAGGAGCTTGTCGGGTTCTCGGCTTTAGGAAATGTTATCTGTCAAGCCAGGAAGAGAAACTCAGACCACGGGCTCTCAAAGGAGCCTTCCACAACTCCAGTAGACTTCTTCTTCGGAATGGGAGTTGACAGAACAGTGTGTGTGTGGGAGCGAGGGATACACAGCGGGAGGAGGAGGAGGCAGTGAGTCTCTGATGAAGTAAGGTGGCCCTTTGGCATCACCTGCCCCCAAAATCTGGCTCATTTCCTCCACCTTCCCCAGCCCCAAGTCCCTGCTCTTCTTTCTTCTGAGGGGGCTGTCTAATTCAGAGCACCAGGATTCCTCAGGTTTCTGGGCTTGCTAGAACCACCCTAATACAATTAACTTGTCCACACCCCATAATCATATATAAAGACCTCAGATCCAAAAACATTTTCTTCCTACTTTAAAAGCCTCCCAGAGAAGATAATTCCAAAATCACTGATGGGCCAGTTCTCCTGTGTATCTAACCCAAGTCCTTCTTGCCTCACCTTCGTCTCATTGTCTCTTACCAGGTTCCCAGACATAGTGATAGCTGACCACCCCACCCCCACTCAAAGTTTACAATTAATCAGACAGGAGCCTAACCTCCTAACCTCCTCTCCTCCTCCTCTATCTGTCTCAAGAATCTATAGCGTTGAATACTGACAGCAGATGTTGGCCATAACCCAGTCAGCCTCACCTGTGAGCCCAGGTGGTGGGTGAGTAAAGGCACCCTGAACTCATGAAGAATAGGTCTTTTGCCTCAGACAATTTCAAGGACCAGCCAGATACCATGCTGCTCTGCATGGCTCCTGACAAGAAGCAGGTCCAGGCCAACGTGTCTGTAAAGGATACAGCAACCCCAGAATGCCAGGAAAGAGACACCCTGGTGCAAAGGAGAGGCAATGCTAGACTCTCAGGATGCTTCTCATCAAGTTTGTGGACTTACACACACACACACACACACACACACACACACAACTCACAACCTTTGCTTCTGCTCTTCACAGAGACTATGCTATGCCCAAAGTTGTATGCCTCTTAGATGGTAGGCTCTCTACAACCTGAAGGCAGAAGCCCAATTCCCCAAGCAGCTTTGTTCACAGGTATAGTTTTCTCAGTAAGTTCTGGGGACATGCTAGAGAAGGACAAATAAAGACCTGGTCTCACCCTGTAAGAGGCTGTAGGTAAACTCCAGTGTGAAAGGACTCAGTGATATACAAGAAAACAGAAAGCCTCAATAGATTGTCCACCAAATGTGGTATCAAGTTTCCAAATCTAAACAAAGACCACAACTCTGGAAGCACAAAGATCTAGCGTCACTGACAAGCTGTCCGGCTTATGGGTTTGGAGACAGTGAGCAAAGTAGTTAACTTTTCTGATCTCCTATTTCTTCATTATAAGCAGGAGACAATAATAGATGCTACAGACAAAGACTAGCTGAGCTTTTATGGGGCAAAGTGTTCATCCCCTTCTCCCTCTAGTACGCAATTTCTAATTGTCAACTGTGTCTCTTGGGTCACTTCCTTCCCTTTCAATGACCTTCCTTCAATTTCTCCTCATGACCCCACAGAAATCTCTCCATTTGACCAAAAAACATCTGCTGCCAACAAATCCTTCCAGAACGCTTTATACTTACAGTCTGCATCAACAAAAATACTCTGGACGTGATCTCTCTGACATCTCTTATTTTGCTTTAGCATCCATAAATCAAACAAGCTTCTAGACAGTGTGAGCAATATCTCATAACTAGGCCTTCAATTTCAAACTAAGAAGGCAAACAAATTAAGCTATGACTTCAAAGGGGCAGGAGAGATGAGGTTAAACCCATCAAAATGGTTGAAAACAGTACATCTTTTTCTTCTTTTAAACAAGGTGTATGTCATTCCAGTTTATGTAAACCCTTAAGAGGATAAGTACATTTCCCTTCCAAAAAAAAATGTGCACTGATTTAATTCTCCAAAGATCTGTGACTCAAACATTACTCATGCCTCTAATTGAATACCATTCTATGACCCTACAGACAAGCTGGTGATGCTCATACATTATTTCATTCATAAAGTGTTGCTGGGATACATATGATAAATGCCAAAAAACATTTCTCTTTGGTCCAGAAACAAACAAAATTAAATCCCACATCCTGCAGTGGTTTTGCAGCTTTCGTGAAGGTGAATGTTCCAAGAAGCCCACATTTTAATTGCTAAGAGAGGGCACTGGAATAAGACTGTGACATAGCTATTAGCTGGTAGCCCAGCTCTTAGACACTGCAGGTTCATCTCCCAGCTCTTCCAAGTCCCCCAAACTGTATCAAGCCATATCCAACATGGGTGTGCACACCCTCTAGAAGTGATTTCCATGTAGCATCTTTCCAAGACCCAGCTACTGTGAGCACTCTGTTACTGCCACACCCCTATATCACCCCTTCTCATCACTCCTGCAAGCAACTCCTCAGAAGGCTGAAAAAGGTATTGTACTTTGCTGTGTCAGGCCCATGGTGCTAGGCCTGCTGGGCAGACTCTCCGGAGAAGAGCTTATAACCCCTGTTCCTTGAAAAAAGGGTAAACAGACACACCTATGACACAAAAGCCATTCTTTTACAGACAATCTGGGCCCATGGAATCCCACCCCATGCCTCATCCTTCTATTCCTCTCATGCATCTCTGTACTCATCACAGTGATGCACTTGGGTACCCAAGGCCTCCTATTTCCTTCTTTCCCTAATCCCTGAGCCTGCCTACACATTGTCTGATCCCTCCCTATGCCTTTTCTCATCCTCTCAGGAGGAAGTGGGATCATCCAGGTAATAACTAAACCTGAGAGTTAAGCAGAAGGAAGTCAGATGCAGGCTGGATTTTCCTTTATTCATTGTATACAACTTAGAGAAAGTATCCAGGTCTATCTGAGCCCAAATGAGCTGTGCAAGGCCCTCAAGACTTTCCAAAAGCAATCCCAGAACCAAGCTATGTTCATAGTGCACTGGACATCCAGAGCCAGTCACGGGCACAGTGGAGACCTCACAAGGGTCAGCCCCTACTCATGGAAATCTAAGGATGGCCACCAGGATTCCTTTCTCCTACCTCTGCCAGCATTCTCCAGGACACATTCCAGAATTTTCTAAACAGTAAGTCTCCAATTATATGAATTCTGTCTTTGGTCAAGAAAGATGAGGAAGCTGGTAATGTTTAATAAATGGAAGGTCAGTGACTGTGATATTCTCCCAGGTTTATCTGAGAATTAGGGAAGAAATTTTCTATTTTACTAGCAACTTCCTGTTTAGAATAAGAACTCTCTACATCTTTGTTCCTACCCTCAATTCAACATTTCTCTGGTTGTTCAAGTCACCAGTCATGCTGTCTTACAGTTGGATTCTCCTGGCTCCAGGAATTTCTCCTTCCTAGGGATACATAATCCTCAGCAATTTATTGTTTTAACGTGTTGGAAAGATCTTCCTCTCAGCCTTGTTCACATCTCATCTCATTTCTAATCACCATATTCTGCAGGTAGCATTCCCTAATTCCCTAATTCTTTTACCTTCTAGACACTCTGTGGTATTCAATTTCTTGCCCCTTGTTTTCACCTTCCTTAGGACTCATCTACTTCAACCAAACATTCTTGTCTAGACCACTGTTTCTGGGGCTGGGGAGATAGCACCTGCATGACAAGTTCAAGAACCTGGGTTCCACCCCCAGTATCAAATGGCATACCAGACCTGGAACCCTGGGCACACTGTATGGGCCACAAAGACCAGGCATGGTGGCACACACCTGTAATCACAGTGTTGGAGAGGCTGAAACTGGAGGATCACTATGAGTCTGAGCTGCAGAGTGAGACCCTGTACCAAATAAACAAAGAAATAAAAGATTAAAAAAAACTTAAACTACTATTTTTGATCTCCCCAGATTCAGCCTGCAGTCCTCTTCTATTTCTGTTCCTGCTCCTTAGCCTTTGTTTTTAAGGATCCTGAGTTTACCAGCTGCAGATTCTTTCCTTATATTGCACTGTTCAGACCCAGAGCTGTAGCCATCTTATCCCTTTATCCACAGGCCTGCTTTTCCTTCCTCCAGATTTAACGCTCTGAATTTCTTTACTCCTCCTCCACCCTCTTAGTTCTGGTCCCCTCTCCATTTTAATTCTCCACTCTGTAACACCTGTTCTGAATCACCTTCCACCTGGTCGTGGGACACCTAATTCTTCCCACTTGTCTGGAATGATTTCCTGCTTCCTCCTATGTTTACCACCAGATACCTTAGGCTCCTCCTGAATTTGCAGCACATCTGCATTCACATAGCCCACAGCTTCTTTGTCTAGCACTCTCTATGCCTCAAGCTTCTGCGCTGGGAGACCCTGAGAAGGACTCGGCTAATTCCATAGCATTGAGTCATCACGGGGATGGGCTGGGAGACAGGGTCCCTACTCCTCATAGTAACTCTGGGACACTGGACCTTGAAAAGCCAGATACTCTAGAATATGAGCATGTGGTAGTTGATATACTGTATGAACTTGAGGGGTCCGAAGCTTAGCAAGATCAGCTCTTCGACTACATGCCCTAGAGCATGGAAGCCCCGCCCCAGAGTGACTTAGCACCTCAAGGGTATATAAAAGGATTGAGGAAGGGTTCTGGGCCCCACTTCCTGGGAGGAGTTCCTATCTTTGCCATGCGACTTTGCAGCCTTGCCACTTCGGAGAAGTTTCATCTTCGTAGCCACAACACTTCAAAGGAGCTCCAATCTTCACGGTGGAGCTCCAGTCTTCGCAATTGGCATGGAAGGAAGGGAGAGAGCCTTGATAGACACGGAAACTGCTGTTCTTTCCTCTGCTCTCTGCTGTTCTGCATGAACTAATACCTTCTGCCCTGGAGCCAGCCGAGTGTGGACTGAAACCTCCTCTAACTGTGAGCTAAATAAACCTTTTCTTCCTTAATTTTAGGTGTTTGGGTACTTTTACTCATTGTACCAGCAATGAGTAAAAAGTAACTGAGACAGGGCAAAAGAAAATAAAAACTAATAAACTAAAACAAATCCTTAAAGAGGCCAAGAAATTAGAAAAACATTGTATTTACCTAATAGTACAAACAAAATAGGCTTTGCCCTCCCCAGTTCTACACATTTGCGGCTAGAAGGAGCCTTCTGGTGAACACACAATGGTAGCAGAAGAAAGGTGTTTTCCTCTTCCATGTTGTGTCAGCTTAATCAAATGAAAAAGTATAACCATGGAATTTTCAGTTCCAGGCACTAGACTCGTCCTTACCTGGGAACATTATGGCTAACGATCACACTTCTTATCCTTCAGTGACAATTGGTCATTACCTAGGCAGAAGCAGCTCTCTGAGGTCTGTCCCTAGACTCATTCAGTCTCCACAGTGAAGACAGGGACAACAGGTACTGGTCTGCCAGGGGTAGGCCAATTCACATCCTCTGGCTGTGGCTCTCTGCCATAGAAGGTGGGAGCCAAATCCCAAAGGTCTCTCTAACTTTCTGAAACAACATTAATAGGATACAGGTATTCTAAATGATGCAGATAATACCAGTATTCTGAATTCTTTATCTCATTTTATTGACAGAACTACCCTAGGCTGTGAAAGAGTTCTATCATTGTCCTCTTTCTACAAAACAAGCACCTTGACCAAAGACATTAGATGCCCAGAGTCACTGTGCTTATAAGTCAGTGCCCTGAAACCTCTCCAACCAATTCAGTCTCCACCGAAGACACCTGATAAGAGTAATGAACTATCCCCCATTAAGATTTTCATTGGTCAGCTTTCTGTTGCTGGAACAAAATACCTGATGCCCGCAATTTAAAGGAGAAAGGGTCTAATTTGGCTCATAGTATCAGAAGTTTCAGTTCATGACCAGCTAGCTCCAAGGCAGAAATATCATGATAGAAGACACTATGCAAGAAAGATGCTCACCCTACCACATGGGAGAAGCAGAGCATAGGGGAGAGCCAGGCCCCAAGGGCACCCCCCATGACCCACTCAGCCAAAACCAAGAGCACTCTTTGCCAATCTCTTAAGTGTTTCTCAACCCAGTCAAGCTGACGCTCAAGATTGCCTAACCCCTGATTTGTGCTACCTTTCTCCCCAGATTTCTCCCCCATCTTTGCCATCAAAGAGTGGTGACCTACAAATTGGAAATATGTGATAGGTTGTCTTGGAAAAGCCTGCAAAGTGCAGTCACAAACTGTGATATATAGAAAACAAAATATGTAGCGCCAGGTGAGTGAGAGCGGTACGTCGCTTCCACAGCCATTCATTCTCTTCCTAATTACCTTAAATTTAAACAGTGAGAAATTAGTGTCCAGCTGAATAAAGCCACTTGCTCAAAGCCAACCAGGAAGCCGTCTACAAAGCCCATCCTCACATCCAAGATTTCTGACTCCTAATGCAGTGTTTGTTTTACTTCATTGCAGGGTCAACAAATCACTTCTGAGTCTCAGGATAGTTTCTGTACAAAGAATGTGGGGAAAGAAAGGAAGAAAAAGTAAAAACATTTTGCATACCTCTTAACCAATAAAACCAGAAATTTGACAGGATCAAATAAACTCTTCCTGGAATCACATAATACTCAAAATGGAAAAGAATTTTAAAACAATTAAGTCTCTTTTAACTTTGTGCATCCATTGAATTTTTGCCATAAACTCTTACTAGTTTTATAAATTAAAAAGAAAACTGGCTTGAGGATTAAATTGAAAATGCTAAATGGGTGAATGTTTGCTCTCTATTTTCTGTATTTCTGTAGTCTGTAATTTTTGTCAACCCTCTCCATCTATAATTACGTAGATCAGTAAACTTAGGCTCACAGAAACTAAATTACTTATCCAATATTATACTAGTATACTATTATGGTCTTATGCAAAAGCTATGGAGTTTAAAGTTGGGAAGGGCAAGGCTTGAGTTGCAGCTTTATGACTCCCTGCATGATAGCAGGTACCATGAAGCATCTCAGGGCTCTGAAACTCAGATCACTTATTTGATTTCTAAAATAGTGATTCCTAAGTAAAATCACTATATATCAGGAGCAAATGAGAAAAAAGGTAGGAAAGTCCTCAGGCACCTATGTCTCTATGTTTTACTGTAGCATGTGCTCTGGCTCTTTCTCCTTCCCCTCACCTACTACTCAACTGACTTCAGTCCAACTGCTGCTAAAGTGTCCTTGTCAAACTTGCTGATGGCTTCCTAATTGTCAGATTCAATAGTCTTACTTCACCTACCAGCAGCATTTCACACTTGTGACCACAGATCCATTCTTGCAAACACTCACTCCTCTAAAAACACACTCCTCTCCTTAGTGGCTTCCTATCTCCCAGCCCTTCCTTTTCAGTTTCCTTCATCAGCCTCTCCTCTTCCTTAACTACTACTTTCCCAAAGAACAACATTTACTAATCTGCAAGTTGCTATGCTAGCAACATTTTCATAATCTTAAATAAAAATGATAGGACAGGCCAGAGTAAAAAAGGAAACACAGGATCACCATATATTGTTTCAGAAATTTTTTTTGTTTAAATTACACATACAGGTATATGTGCAAATGGGTGTTGATCAGTTTTCCTCTATCAGTGCCACAAACTCCCTGAGATGATTAACTTGCACAGTGCAAGAGTTTATATTTCGCTCACAGTTTTGGAGAGTCCAATCCAACATCCAGCAGACAAATAGCTTTGAGCCTGTGGTAAGTGTACTGAATGGTAATGGCGGAGCTTGCATGGCGTTGCGTAAACACTTATATCCTGACTGAGCCAGCAAGCACGAAGAGAAAGAGGGAGAGACTAGGGTCCTACATTCCCCATTCAAGGGCTGATCTCCGATGACCCTCAGGCCACCCACATCCCCAAAACTAGCAGCCCCACCTTTAACACATGCACCTTTGAGGAACAGTCAACATTCAAACAATGTGTGTGCTCTGGGCAAAACAGAAATGAGTACGCCTGTCTGTCCTGCGTGGTCTCAAACCCTACCCTGAAGTGTGCCCTCCAGTGTGGTCTCCTCTGTTATATTTTCTCCCCTGATGATGCTAAGTGACACCATCTCACATACCTCCATCTCTACATTGTGGAGCCACTCATCTCACATGAAATCCAGACTGCCACACTCAGCTGCCTTTAGGTTACTACCCCTATATGGGTCAACTGTGGAAAGTACAAACATCAACATTTTTCCTATAAATTCTATTTCACCTTAATGGTAGCACCATCCACCTAATTATTAACTAATGTACTGATTCCACAAACTCATAGACTCCAAGGACATACCAACAAATATACTAGGCATTTTAGATAGATAATGATGACATTATATCTGTCCTTAATAAAGTCATAATCAGAAATAGAAAAGCAAACAGATTCATAAGACAGTGTTAGATCATTTCTCATCCTTCTCCACTAAGACCAAGTGTAGTATCTGCTCTTATCAGGTTAATAAATCAAATGGTAGACATACTTCTGGTGTACAACACCTTAAAGCAGCAAGTTAATCCAATCTGAGGAGTACATGTCTTTTCTAGAACTACAGACCGAAGCTGGGATTTAAAGTAAGAAACCTGTTTGCTGGTGCACAAATGTAGGTTGGAATTGAGAAGCTGAAAAGATGGGTAAAGGGCTGTGTGTGTGTGTGTATGTGTGTGTGTATTTGTGTTTGTGTACAATGTGTGAATATTTTGGGGAAATCAAGAAAGAAAAGAAAACTCCAAGACAATAGCATAAATAACAATACAACCCATGTAAGCAACTACACAAGTGACATGCTGTTAAAGTTCAGAGACAGGAAGTGACAGAGCAGGTGGCTGCGAAGTTCACATCATAGAGTGTCTCCAAGGTTATGTGGAAGCCCCCAATTTTCATCCTGAAGAAATAGGAAAGGGCTTTAAAGGAGAACTATGATTCAGTGTGCATTTTTTACAGAGTCTGCTGACTGCTACGCAGAGGAAATTTCCAGAGGGTCCAGTGAGAAAGTGTAAGTAGTATTACAATAGGTTATAATGAATCCCAACACAGCAATGGAACTGGCTACGCGATAGTGAATTGAAAACTGACTTGATAAAACACTGCTGCAAAGACGAAATCTGCTAGCCAATCACTTAATCCAGAAACCTGAAACCTAACAAGACTTCTTCCCCTCACCTGAATTTACTAATTCAGTCAGCGACTAACACTTAACCATTCTGCCGCTTGGATAGCTCTCAAACTATTTCCACACTCTCCCTTTTCTTGCTTCTGGCTTAATTCAGAGAGTTAATGGTCTAAAACCAGAACTACCTTAATATTTTAACAAACTCACCCTTGCTCACCTCCAGCCAATCTTACTTCCCTTTGATCTGTCTGCCACCCCATCAACAGAACAACTGTAACTGTTCTTGAAAGCAAGCTCAATATTTCTCATGTCTCAGCTGCCTGGAAACAAACCTAAAGTCCACCTATGACCTTTGCCCATCTTTTCAGCCTCTCATACAATTGTCCCAATCTTGCTCCTTACCTTGTGCTGTGACTACCAAGGTAATTTACAGTTCCCTAGATGAGAATAGAGGGGAAAATAAAAAGGTACTAGTCCTACACTAATGAGCCTTGGTATGTTGACAGTCTTCCTCTTTCTGGAATGTTCTTCTCTTTGTTCCATTCTCACATCTGGGGGGAAGACTTCTCTAGCTCCTTGAAGACTTGGATCAATCACCTCATTTTCTATAATATCTTTCCTGACCTCCGCCACAACCCCAAGCAAATTGGCTTGCACCCATCTTCACACTATTAGTGCATGCTGTGCATATGGCTATCGGAGAACTGCACAGACTGTACCACAATTAATGTGTGCATGTCTCCTAAAACACAGTGAGCAACTTAAGTTCTTGACAGTCTGAGCAGAGCCAGGCACATGGCAGTGGTTCAATCTATGTTCACTGAAAAAGCAAAGACACAAAACTACTAGAACACGTCTCTGTCCTCTTCTCTCAGAGATCATTCTGTAATACCACAGTTCTTTAATATAATGGAAATACTAAACGGAAACCTTTAAAATCAGACCAGAAAGCTTTATGCCTTTCTGTTCTTCTGCCTCGAATTGGGAGAACATTCAACTTTCTCCACAGCTCCAGTTTCAAGTGCTGACTACTGAGTATCTGAGCCACCTCAGATTAAACTCAATATACAAAGCTCATGATGATGACTGAAATGTTTGTATTTTCCCTAAGTTCATATTTTTGAAGCCCTACTCTACAGTGAAACTTTGACTGGAGGTATTCCTTTGGGAGGTAATTAGATAATGAGGGTGGGCCCCTTAGAGTTGGGATTAGTGTTCTTATGAGGAGAGACAAGTGACAACCTCTTTCCTCACCCTTTGAGGACATGGACAGCTGTCTGCAAACCCAAAGGCCCACGCCAGGAATTGAATCCATCAGTATCTTGCTCTGGGGCTTCCAGCCTCCACGTCCACAAGAAATGTTTGTCTGATGTTTAAATCATCCAGTCTGCCACGTTCTGTTGCATCAGCCTGAACTAAGACACTAATATTTCTCCATCCCAAAATACCACACCCCACAAAAAGCTTCTCCTGACTCCACTATTTCTTTCCACAGTTCAGCATTTTTCAAGTCACTTGCATGCCAAAGCACAGCACAGTCTGATTTTTTTCCCATCTTTCATATTCACAAAAGCAGCATCCAACATAGCACCTTTGTTCTGTTCCTAATGCCCTTGTTTCAGGTCAGGACTGTTTTAGATTGTTACCAGATTTCTGTTATCATCTTTTAATTGAGCTTCTTAGAATAAGCTTTTAAGTTTCAAATTCTCACTCATTCAGTCTATATGTTCATGACCACTGTAAAAATATTAAATACGTAATTTAAAAACACGAGTCCCCCTTGTGCCTTAAACCTCAAGCCCACCCTTGAAATAATAATTCTCCAAGTTTAAAATGGATCTGAATAATAGTAAGAATGATAAAGTACTTACTATGTGCAGGGTAATATTCAAATCACTTTAAAAGTATTAATGTATTTAATGCTCACATTTGTATCATTACTGTCTGTAGGATCCATATTAGGAAATGTAGAGATGGCTAAGGTCTTTCTTTCCTGAGGTCATACAGTCAGTGAGTAGCTATTCATTTACTTCAATGCACACTTATAGGTACATGAAATTTAATATCTACACATTCATCGTTTTAGGTATTTTCAGGGTAATGGTATGCATATTTCTTCATATTTTAACTTAACAATACACCTTGGGTATTTTCCCATGTTGGTATGTATAAATTTGCCTCATTCTTTTTAACTGTAATACGTTATTACGAAGTATGAGATAGCATTATTTATTTCACCAATTCCCTGTTGATGGATATTTGGGTTGTTTTCAATTTCTCACTACTAGGGAAAAAAAAAATGATGCGGTGCAAACCTCTGTACATAAATCACGGCACCCGTGCGTGAGCAGATCTGCAGCGCGACTTGTGGAAATAGCACCTTTCGTATTTCCATTTTTAATTTTGATGCATTCTGCCAAAATATCTCCAGAACAGCTTCATTGATTTACATCCTCTCTCATAATATATGAAGATGCCTCGTTCCCTCAACACCTGCCAACACTCACATGTACCCATCATTTTAATTTTTAACAATTTATTTGATAGGTCTCTCTGTCACTTTTTAGCAGTCTAGGGTACTTTAACTTATATTTCTCAAAATCCAAATACAGTCATTCATTTTTCTCAATATTTACTGGACAACTGAATTTCTTTCTGAGAACTATTCTTATGCGTTCCCCAATTTTCAGTTGAATTATTTGGCTTTTTTATGTTACTTTGTTGAATATCATCCAAATTATCAACTTTGGCATTTTCATGTATTATAAATAAAATTTTCCCAATTTATAATACATTTAAATTATGTCTATGGTAACTACAATAATACCATTATAAAAAAGTCAGGCAATAAATTTTGTCAGTCCTTGCCTCATGGATTCCAGGATGTAGACCTTCTTGAGAAAGTCATTTCTACTCTAAGAATAAATATATTTTCTATAGTATTTATTTTAAAACAATAATATTGTTTTGTTTATAAAATGTAAGTCTATCTAAAATATATGAAAAATAGAATAAAGAAATGCTAGACCTACCACACCTCACTATCCAAGAACTAACAATTATTCATTAAATGAATTAATGAATTAAAGTCATTAAATGATCTAATCTTATTCATGAACGGAAGTTTATTATACAATAAAAATAGAGCCCTTCTTCACACACTAAATTCTAAAACTGGTTTGTAACTATGCACTCCACAATTGCTATAATTTTAAAGGACCTTAGTATAGATGGAAAGTCCTCTTTTTCCTTAACCATAAGAGTTTACAAAAAATAATCATGGCCATTCTTAACTTCCTTCCTCCAAAGGAATGTTAGAATGGGCTGGTCAAGTATCCTTCCCAAACAATCTTACTGGGATTGAGCCTTGCAATATCTATATTCACAAATTTAAAACACATCTTTTATCACACTGAATATGAGGATTAATATTTAAACACTAATTTGCTCACATTAACATTTGGCTACAAAATTTTTCCAACTGATTTTGGATTAAAGATAAAGTTACAAGGGCTGGACAAATAGCTCAGTGGATTAAATCACCTGCTTAGGCAGACACATGGACAGAGAGTTTGATCCTGGGCCTGCCATGCTGGCCCCGTCCCCAGGGCACCCTGAGAGGGCAATTGAGACTAGGTGTGGTGGCATGAGCTTTTAATCTCAGCACTTGGGAGGCTGTAAACAGGGAAATCACCACGAGTCCAATCTATGCAGTGAGTCTCTGTAGACCCTGCCTTAAATACAAAAAAAAAAAAAAAAGAAGATAAAGTTACTCAAGGGCTACAGAGGTATCTCAGAAGTCATGCATTACCCTAGCATGTATGGGGTTCTGTATTCAATCCTCAGCCTAATATTTAAAAAAGAAAAGAGAGAGAGAGAAAGAGAAAGAGTTCCCATTCTCCTTCATGTGGTTTTTAAAGCCACTTTCTCAAATCTGTTTACCATTATTCTCATCCATAAAGTTTTTCTAACAGGATACTTAAATCTAGCTTAAATGACCCTTCATTCCCTGTGCTAGAAACAGTAAACAGAAAGGGAAAACAAACATGTCCTTTATCCATACATATTCAGCCTGAAATACTGACATTCTTGATCTACCCAAGACCCACCATTTGTCAAGTATAAAATAAAATAAAACAACTGAATTAATGTAAAGCAATCTTACTTTAAGTGGAACAGAGTTTTCTATGACTAAATAACCTACGACAATGAACTATACTTTCAGCATTTGTGGGATGGCCAATGTGGTGTTGAACAGGGCAACAGACTGTTGGATTTACAACCTAAAGAAACTTTACTGGGTCCTCACGCTTAACATGTAGAATATGTTCAATAAATGCTTCTGACAGATGAGTTACACAAAAGAAAAGGATGAGGAAAGAGCAAAAGAACTGAGATAAAACTACCTGAGAAAAGAACAAACAACAACAAAAACAATGTTTCCTGTACTCTTCTAGAACTTAAAGGAACAGAAGCCAGGCCTGCAAGAACCTGAAGAGATAAATGTTGCATTACAGCAAAACCACCACACTGAGGGGGCAGAGGATCAGGAATGACAAGGGGTCAGGGTGGCCACATGAGGGTAGCAGAGAGCAAGAGAACAGAAGAGACCTCCAGAAAAGTGAAGAAATCAGTAGGAGTGAAAATGTTGACTCAAGTAGTACTTTAGATGCAGTCGCCGAAAACGGGGCGAGATTCCATGACACACTCAGAGACACAGAGAAAGAGTGCACAGGTATCTGTTCCGAGATAAAGAAGACAGAGAAACGCAGCAGACACATAAGGAATACGCTAGGAGCTCCACATAAATATCCTCATTTACTGATCTTCACAATGCCATGCAGCAGACAATAGTGAAGTGTAGCGTTTCAAACAATGCGAAGAGTGAGCTCAAAGTGAGCAGCTCAAGTGAATCCCCTTCAAAACCCATGCTTTTTCACTTACCTGCACTCTCTAAGGTGAACGACACTCCCTCCTGACACTAGACCCAGAACCTGCTTAACTTTTTTAGAATAAAAGTTCCCGGTTAGACCTTCACAGTCCACAGAAAATTAAGCCAACATTATATGAATGCAGTGAGAATACTCTCAGTGTATTCCTTAGAGTAGTTTGGCTTAGCTATAGGAGATAAGCCAAAATTATCAGCTTTATAGGCCCACATAGGTACAGCAATCCACAAAGAAGACCCAGGATTGCAAGTTCTGGCAGAAAACTTCAACAGGTTGCACCTGCCTTAGGATTTCTACTCTAGTAGTTAACAAGCTCTGAAATTTTAGTGCTTCAAAAGATCTTTGCACCAAAAAGGACCAGAAGCTGAGCATAATACTACAAGAGAAGCATTTTGAAATAAAAATTGTAAAAAGCAATAGCCTCTTGTGTTCAACTGATAACATCAGCCACGGCCTAACTTAAATACCAGGACCTGTTCTGAAACCAGCTGTCTAAGAGAAAGGGATCAGACAAGAGGTACTGAAATGATAAAAGAACTAGAAGAAGGTTAAGAATTAAAGTAGTCACCTAATATACAAGAGTTTGAGGAGCAATTTAATAACAGTGCTAAAGACTCTAGAGACGTTATACAGTAGCTGATAAAAGAATGAGATGTTTTCATTTTATAAATCAGAGAGGAAACCATTAAATGGCAGTTGGAAATGTATCTTAGACTTACAACTGCTCTTGATTGTAAAATCAAACTGTAAAATAAAAGAATTTGAACACGAGTGAGCATTTTCTATGCTGTGCATCTAGTCAACTAACCTTTAAAAAGCACCTATTCCGTATCAGACATTACTGTATGCAATATCTCTTTTAAATTTCTAGCAACTCAAATTTGCTCCAAATCGACAGGGTGGCTTTTCTCATGGAGCTTACATTTAACAGGTGAAGAAACACAGACAATAAATACATAAATGATATTTTGTAAAAAAAAAAAAAAAAGGCAAAAAATGACAGGTGATTGCAAGGGAAGGGGAAGCCCTCCCAGAAGAGATGACATTTAAGCTGAGAAGCAAGAATAGCTCAACACAGAGCAGAGGGGGAGTTTTTGGCTTGAAAGGATCAGATAGTGCAGACGTCTGGGTTGGACATGAGGCTGGTGTGCTAAAGATATGAAAAGCGGAGAGCACAGTGGTGAGGTCAGATGAAGTCAGGGGGATGGGCAAGAGCCAAATGGGGTAGGCTTTTACAAAGGTCACCATCACTGGAAAGGACAAGGAGTCAAGAAAACTATTTGTAAGTGATGTGTATTTTGTTTGTTTGTTTGTTTGACACCTTAGCACAACTGCAATCTAATGAAGTATTTATATAAATGGTTCCCTCAGGAATCAGTTAGCTCTTCTTCAGGGGAAGCAGCCTGCAGTGAGTGGTTTCTTAGGATTGCCAGGACCCTGGAATGACCAAGGAGTGTATGTTGCCATCAACATCAGGAATCTTCATTCTTAACCTACAGACCCTAGAATAGCCTGGGTGTCCATACTGTTTTTAACAGACACCTCCCAAGTAATTCAGCCACAGATGGGAATTTAGAAACATAATTACATGAAGATCTTGGCTCTGCCCACTAATATATGACTTATAGGGAATTATCAAATTTCTGAAATTTTACTTTTATCATCTGTGAAATAGGAATAGCTTTATCTACAAGTCAGAGAAGTGCATAAACACGAAATAATACACTTGATGAAAAGCGCAAGCTGCATTGCAAGCACCCTACGAATGTTTAATGAATAAATATATGCAAGTTATGCACAAATGAAAGATATATTTTCATTCTTTGCAATGTTTGTTTTGTTTTGTTTTGAGCTTGTAATACTTTTTTATTAACAGAGAGAGAGTCCAAGATCTCATAGTAGAAAAGAAATCCTGGACCAGAAAATAGTCTCCACTTCGTGTCTCTTACTTGGATTTCTTCTCCATCCTCCTCTTCAATTCACCTAGCTATTCTGACTCACCAGTCCCTGCCCCATCCCACCTCTATTCTTCCCTGAAACACAAAGTAATTCCCTCAGCTTCCCTCCCTCTTCAGTCTGCCCTGGAGATGACCCCAGTTGGTTGTCAGAGAGATGGTCTGGGTAACAGATGACAATGACTGAAGACGGTATCTGCCAGAAAATGCATAAAGTGATCAGACATCCCTGGTTGTCTAGGAGTTTTTCTTATTTTGGCACTGCAAATCCTGGGAAACCCTTCAGTCCCTGACATACAATATCTACTCCTTACTCTATAAAACTTAAGGTGCTCAGCACAAGCGTCTGTGCCCAACAACATTGTTTATACAATGCATTTGTGTCTGAGCCCTATAGCAGAGCTCTGGGTGCTATGTCTACCTTACCCGTGGGATCTTAGACAAGCTCACACTCTATGGGTTCTGATCACTGTCATGAAACTGGATTTATGGCCCTCAGAATGGTCAGGTTTCTGCATCAAATGATGTGAATCCTCCTGCCCTTCTATCCACCACTGCCAGTTACCAGTCTAAAATGCAAATTTAACACTGACATTTCCCTGCTTAAACCCTTTGATGACTCCTTGTCTGCAGAATAAAAAGTAATCTCTGGCACAAGTCCCCTTTACAATCTACCCCCAGATAAGTCATTTTCTGCTTTACTGTGTTTGCATATACTGTTGTCTCCTTCTTAATGACTTTCATCCTCATGCTTAAAGTTTTCCATAAATTCAATCTCTATTGCCTCAGTACTCACCCTGTGCTTTATTGATGGTAGCATTTTTCACAATGTATAGTAATTATGCGTTTGTAATCCTATCTTCCCCACTGGATTATAAATTCATTGAAGGGAGGTTTCAGGACTTGCTCATATTTGTATTTGCAAGTACCTAGCACCATACATTGACATTTTATCATTGAATTTTTAACATTCATTACCATTTTATTCTAAAAAGCAAACCATCATTGCAGATTAGCCTTATAATCAGGTATTTTCATCCCTGGATATCATCTCATCCATGACTCTTGAATTATTCCTCACAGGTAAAATGAAATCTAAAAATGTGATGGGACTTAGGGATAGGAGAATTCATTGAGCATTTTATTTTGTAATTTGAAAAGCAAAATCTGAAAGTTTATGGAAAATTTTATAGGGTGCAATAGAAAAGGTCAAAACAGCTAACCAATTCCAACTATCATTGTGCATGACACGCAGACACTCAGAATATGATTTTAAAAATAATGAATGAGAGATTAGGGAATTCTGTGCAGGACATACTTTTTTATGTTCTTACATATAGCATGCCCAGACTATAAAATGAAGAAATTCTTGTATGGCTTCATTTTTATTTACAAATAAACCAGAATGATACTGCTTAGAAATGTTCTAGAACTTTCCTTCAGGAACTGCTTTAGAAGCTAACCTGTGAGTCAAACTACAAGTCATTTAAGATTAATTTACAGCCAGGTGGCAGTTTTTGCATTATGTGGCATGAACCACCAACTTACCCCTGAAGCTTGGACCCAAAGACATTTGGCTACTTTCACTATTAAATCACACCTTCACAGAACGAACACCATCCAAACTGAAGTGACATGGATTTATGGCCCTCAGAATGGTCAGGTTTCTGCATCAAATGATGTGAATCCTCCTGCCCTTCTATCCACCACTGCCAGTTACCAGTCTAAAATGCAAATTTAACACTGACATTTCCCTGCTTAAACCCTTTAATGACTCCTTGTCTGCAGAATAAAAAGTAATCTCTGGCACAAGTCCCCTTTACAATCTACCCCCAGATAAGTCATCTTCTGCTTTACTGTGTTTGCATATACTGTTGTCTCCTTCTTAATGACTTTCATCCTCATGCTTAAAGTTTTCCATAAATTCAATCTCTATTGCCTCAGTACTCACCCTGTGCAACACACTCTAAAGTCAATTCCAAGAACTACAAAATGCACCTTAATGAATGAGATGGCAATGTTTGTATATGTAGTAGAACAAGCCACTTCAGTTTTGAGATGAATGCATAACTTTATTCAGTGAGCCAATGAAGTGTGATTATATACCTCTAAGCACTTACAGAAACCAAATGGCTTATCAAACCCGTGTTGATGATAGCATCTTGGCTTACTTCAGAGGATTAACTAAATATCTGACTTTTTTTGTTACTAAGCACGAGGAATAATGAGGTTGACCAATATCATTCCTGTCCTCAAATGCTGCCCAGGCAGAAAAGAAAATCAGAGATAAATCACTGAGGAACAATGGAGTTGCATGTTTCAATAAAGATAGATAGGGGCTGGGGAGATAGCTCAACAGTCTAAGCACCTGCCTAGCAAGTGCAAGGTCCAGAGTTCAGATCCCCAGTACCACATGCGGTTCCAGCCCTGGAAACCCTGGGTACCCTGTACAGGCCTTGAAACCAGGTGTGATGGTGCACCCCTGTAATCCAAGCATTGAGGAGGCTGAGACAGGACGATCACTATGAGTCTAAGCTGCATAGTGAGAGACATGTACCAAGTAAACAAACAAATAAGTTAAAGATAAACTTGAGCCATATGTAGGAAAACAGATGCACCTTAAGACTGTAACATTAAGTGAAATAAATCAGACACACAAGCTTAAATACAGCGTTAATTTTCTTATTTAATAAATTTCAAATGTAAATAAACTAAAAAGAAAAATAAAAGATAGATATTAGGAAACAAGAAGACACATCTTTTGAAAAAAGGAAAATGACCAAAAAAAAAAAAAAAAAAAAAAAAAAAAAAAAAAAAAAAAAAAAAAAAAAAAAAAAAAAAAAAAAAAAAAAAAAAAAAAAAAAAAAAAAAAAAAAAAAAAAAAAAAAAAAAAAAAAAAAAAAAAAAAAAAAAAAAAAAAAAAAAAAAAAAAAAAAAAAAAAAAAAAAAAAAAAAAAAAAAAAAAAAAAAAAAAA